>PVKC010046310.1:0-11261 GCA_004027635.1 Crocidura indochinensis
ATACATCTTATTCTGATGTGAAGAAACAAAATGGGAACAAATACAATATGTGGCCCGCGGACCATAGTTTGAGGACCACTGATATAAATCTTATGAGATCATAGATAGGAGGGTATCTGTAAATAATGCCAATAACCTAAATAAATATGAATTTCATATAAAAATCCATGTAAAGTGATAAATTGGGTCAAATGGTATAAAGCACTATTCCTTTCATATTTTTCTTCCAAATTAGCATTACAGCTTATTCATAACAACTTTCCTAAGTAAATTAATGCAATAAAGATGAGGTTTGTTTTTCATTTCATAGTTAAAGCACACTAATCAGGGAAAATGTCACTCCTTAGGTTTTTCACATATCTTGTATAATATCTTTTGAATCTGTTATTATATTTTAAAATAAATTGTATTTTTGTGACCTAAAAAGCTTACATGTCTCTTAAATGTAATATGACATGCAGAAAACTTGCTCTGCAAACTCCTTTCCTTCAACTTAACAAAAGCCACCCATTTCACAGATGATTTAACTTTGATTAACCTACTCCGTTGTAAGAGATTATTCCGACAACTGGAATTTCATTCTTTGGTGTTATTTCTAGGTGCAGCTTAATTTTCGGAACAGCTTTTCTTTCCATCTCACCAAAATACATCACAATTTTGATGTTAACTCAAAGTAAAAATTCACTGGTTCATTAAACCTAGTCTTAGATTCATTGACAAGAGATTTGTCATTTTAAAAGTAAATGCTACTTTTATGCTTTCTTTACTCCTCAGTTTATAATCTTAGATTCACTGTCAGAGCAAGCATGGAGTTAACCACTTAGCATATTGCAATGAATATTCATCAAAAAATTTGATGTGACATGGCAGCCTCATTTTTTAGCCTTCTTGCTCTGTTGCAATCCTTTTTAGTTTTAAGAAATAGCTTAGCATGTAACACAAACTAGCTTTGAAAATCTTTAGAATTGCAATGTTATTTTTCAGTCGGGTTACTAATTCTTTAGAAACTTTCATATTAGTTTAGACTAAGAAAAGTGTTTCAAATAAACATTCTCCAGATGTTACTGATACTAGTTTTTTTTTTCACATGTTTGACATATATAATTGTTTAGGACCAACTTTAATAAAAATATCACATTTGCCATTTTTCAGAACAGCAGATCATTTTTATGTTCCTTGAAATTTTATTCAGCTCAATGAGTTTTATGAAATAGGGCTTAATCATCTAACATAGTTATAAAATCCACGTCTAGAAGGAAGTACTGTGTTGTTCTAAAATGAGGCATGAAAATATGAATTTCAATCCTCGCTAACACTTTTTAAATTAAAGTGAAAAACAATCTATATGGACAAAACACCTGCCTATACAACAGGCAGATAAAGAGCACTGTCTAATATTACTCATCTACATTTTAAATTTAAAAATGGAAATGTCTGTAAATGAAATTTTTGTTAAATATGTAAATTATGTGGTCACTTAGCAGTAAAATACTGACCTCATGCATTATGACAGGAATTTGACACCTGTCACTAGAAATGGTATCAAGAATGCCATATAATGCAACAAAGTTGAGGGAGGAGAAGAAGATGTGGATAGGAAGCTGTAATTTATAATTCCCCATGTTCAAGAAAGACGTGTCTAGGGTAAAATCCCTATTTTTTTAATATTTACATACGGTAAGCCCAATTAATAAACACAATTTATTTGAATAAAGGCAAAAACCAGAAATGTATATAGTCTCAAACTTCATTTTTAATTGAAGTAAATATATTATTTTAAGTCAGTTTTCAAGTTAAATATAATTAGACTCTCTTATTACATTACACCTAGAGGTGATTTTATGGTAGAATTTCATGGTACTCTGAGTTAGTATAGTACAAAATTGTTACCAGTTAGTTATGTTTTCAGATTAATAATCTGTTGTATATGAGAATTCATTTAAAAAGAAGTACCATCATTCTGTTTCTCTGTGATTATTTTGCCTCCCCCCCACCCCCAAAAAAAAGCTTTCATTTTTTTAAGTAGCACAAAAGCTATAATTGGCGTGCTTTGTAAGGAAGTGTCAATGTGCGAGAGAGAGGCGATCGCTAAGAATTCTTTTACGTGTTCTTTCCCCTTTGCACTGCCGCCTCCTCAGCGGGGTCACTGAGATCACTAGCTTTTCTTGAAATGGCCATTTTCACTGGCAGGTGCATTATACCCTGTATTTTCAGATTGTTTTTCCATTCTGAATGTTTGGCAGGTTGATTGCTCTGGCTGCATTGACGGAGAAAGGGCTGACAAATGCAGTTGGGCTGGCTGAAAAGACAGTGATTACTGTTTTCCTTTGTGGCTGATTGAGGCCCTTGAAAGGAAAAATTTTAACCTTCACCATTTGGTTCAAAAGTATGAGCATATATTGAAATCATTCGTGCCATTTATCCTAGTTCTGTAAACTTGTCAGAACGTAAAAATCGCTCAATTTCAAGTAATGTAGGATTGGCATACGTCATTATCATTTTGATTAAGTTGGAGGTTGTATCATTGTGTGCATTATACAGTGTCATTTAAAGCTCTCTCTCCTACAGGTACAGTTATATTTTTATTGCTTATACTATGGAGTTAGAAAGATTTTCATAGCTCTCCAAATGTAGCACTATGTGTGTGGTTTGGCAGCTGGTGTGGCCTACAAGCTGCATTTTGTTTGCAGGGTAAAGGCTTATTCGTAGGCCTCCTGGAGTGCTGGTAATTGCACCGGCTCACCATTGGGTAGAGACAGGATTGGAAGCAGTCAAGCGGAAGAATGTTATGCCATCCCATTGCCACCTTGTAGCAGAAAGACACAATCCCAGCAGTGCCATCTGGTTGTTGCTATCTAGTCAGCTGGCCTGGCTGCTGGGACCATGACTTGGCAGCTGGTTCCCATCTTTTACCATTCTTTTGTGTATGTTGTATGTATGTGTGTATTATAATTTTGAACGTGGGGAAATGATTATAAAGACTAAAATCTCCCTTTTGAATAGGCAGGCTCTCGTTACATCAGAGGTGCTCCGCTGCTCATGTCCGCTGCCTTTTTCTTATAGACAGATAACACCTCATTTGTTTAGGCAATAAAAATAAGTATTTTCTTTATAAGAATTCATCTCAGTATGTAGTGAAACAGCAGTAGCAATGGGTTGTATGTTCTAAACACTTTGAGATAAGTAATTTAATGTTACTTCCTGGTTTGGTGCTATGAGGACATTTAGTAATAAAGAATCATTATAAACACTGACTACATATTATCTCAATATATATATTTTTATCTATTCTAAGAAGCATTATTTTCAGGACTTACTGCTTCATCATACTATAGATAATGAGACTTGCATTTAAAATGACAGAATGGAAAATGTGGCCTCATAGCTATTATCTTTAAAATCTGCCTCTCAAATAGCAACCTGAGAGTTAATGTAAGCCGTCTTTGTGCCTTATGAAGACCCATTAGACACTGATGGTTTCAGATCACAAGTAAGCAGCCAGCTCTGTAGGCTATTTTAGACATTTGATTTTTCTTCATTCTGCAGCATTAATGTGTCAGCATGCTACATAAAACTATGCTGCAGTTCCATGTTCTGTCTGAAATGGTAAATGCTTGCAAGCCTTTAGATTTTTCTTGAGGAATTTGTCCCATTTGCTTATATATCTTACTGCAGTTAATGTAGAGTTATTGATTATTATCACAGTTATTTGATTATTGATGTGTATCACAGATCTGTATATAAACCAAGAGGTTCCACTTTTTGATTCTGATAAAATTACCATTATTTTATTTGTATTTTCTCTGCCTTTTAAAGAGTTGTGATATCTTCAGAAATATTACCTCAAAAGTTATCAGTTATTTTTATAAAGGTGATATTGTTTTATTCTGGGTTGTTTGCTGTTTCTTTTTCTAGATGAAGAGGAAGAAGATGATGTTGTAACACCTAAGCCACCTATTGAACCTGAAGAAGAGAAAACTTTAAAGAAAGATGAAGAAAATGATGGTAAAGGCAATGTCTTTATCTTTAAAGGGGCACTGTTTCTATTCAGATTTTTTAAATTGTCAATATTTCAATACATGATAAAATACTCTAAATCAAAGAAATGGATCTGGTTGGAAAAGAATGTGGCATTCCTTGATCCAAATTGTGTGAGTTGACGTGATTTGACTGACATAAATAAAACTTTAGGAAAACATTTATTTTCTAGCCACTCCTCATGAGCTGACTGAAGAAGAAAAGCAACAAATCTTGCACTGTGAGGAATTTTTAAGTTTCTTTGATCATACTACAAGAATTGTAGAAAGAGCACTTTCTGAGCAGATTAATATCTTTTTTGACTATAGTGGAAGAGATCTGGAAGACAAAGAAGGGTAAAGTTGAATTACTAAAATTAGAACTTTCAGAATGTTTAATTACTTAAAAATTTAAAGTAACAATTTATAACATTGTATTTGGGGTTTGTGTTCTGTAGAGAGATTCAAGCAGGTGCTAAACTATCATTAAATCGACAATTTTTTGATGAACGTTGGTCAAAGCATCGTGTTGTTAGCTGTTTGGATTGGTCATCTCAGGTAAATGATAGCAACTGAATGCTGTTTACTCATTTTTGATTTATTATTTTCAAGTAATTTTAATTTGGTCACTTGGTATAATTAAATCAACATGTCACTTAAAAATTAATGATGGTTTTAATGTCATACTCACTTTGTTCACTGTCAGAAGAAAGGACTGCAAGTACAATATCTAAAAACAAGAATTTGTTTATGGTACAATCCTGTTTTATTCATTTCAGTTGCTCATGAAATTCTTTAGATGAAATTTTATTATCTATTTTAAGTAACTAACTTATTAAAATAATAATTCAAATTTGTGTTAGTATCCCCAATGAGCACAATTCTAAATACTTTCAGAATAATTTCATAGACAACTAACTATGAATGTAAGAGTTCTAATGCAGAGCATTTCTTTCCTGTTGACTTTTCCATATAGTATCCAGAGTTACTTGTGGCCTCCTATAACAACAATGAAGATGCTCCTCATGAGCCTGATGGTGTGGCCCTTGTTTGGAATATGAAATACAAAAAAACTACCCCAGAGTATGTGTTTCACTGCCAGGTAAGATGGCCTTTTAACAGTCTTCCCAAATTTAAGAATTCGTTAATGAATGTAGACAAGTGCCTTTTTTCTTTCCTTGTCAACATAATGATTTCATTGGATTGGCATTTACTAAACCACCCCATATTTGCAAACAGATGTTAACAGAAAACTGAAGACTTTTCAGTTCAACATGATCTGCCTTTTGTAGCTTTTCTGACATCTCTTATAATGTTTAATCACACCTAAAGTCCTTTGCAGTTGTGATTTTCTGTTATTATGATTGATTGTATAAAAGGAATCTTTCATAAAATGTCTTTTCTACAGGGAATTTCTCAGGAACTTATTTGCTGAATATACAATTAGACGGTTGGCCCACTGAATTACTTATACATGGCCTGAGGAGTTGGAACTAGATAGTTTTAAGTAGAAACATATGTTTGAAGTAGAAAACAGATGCAGATTTTTTTAAGTGGATTTAGTGGTAGGTTTGAATTTCAAGCCTTTTGGATTTCATAACTTAGCTCTTAATAATATCATTCTGAAAAGACTGTTAACTGAATTACAACTAGTTTGTATTCTGTTATCAGATTAGTCTTGGTGGCTTGTTGTCTTCTGATTAAATACTATAACCAAAATAACTGTATTTGCTTGAATAAATTGCTTCTATAGATTTATGTAAACATTTGCATTTGACTTTTAGACTATTCTGAAGTAAATCCTTTTTGCTTCTTAATTTATTCTTTATTTTGGTTTGGACCACACCTGGCAGTGCTTAGGGATTACTCCTGGCTCTGTGTTCAGTGATCACTCCTGGTGGTTCTTGGGTAACCATATATTATGGCCAGGGATAGAACCTTAGATTGTGTGCAAGGCAAGCACCTTACCTGGTGTATTGTCTCTCTAGTCTCAGAGCAGTAAATTATTTGTTGAATTTATTAGCCTGTTTTTATAAAATCCAATATTTCAAGATAAAGGGAAAATGTTTGGGATAATAAATTAATTTCAGTAACTTGTCAGACTTTTCCCAATTGAACTTTATATATAAAAATCTTGCTTGCAGTCAGCTGTGATGTCTGCTACATTTGCAAAATTTCATCCAAATCTGGTTGTTGGTGGTACATATTCGGGTCAAATTGTGCTTTGGGATAACCGTAGTAATAAAAGAACTCCAGTGCAAAGAACTCCATTGTCTGCTGCTGCACACACGGTAAGTTAAAAAAAAAAAAGTTTATTTTTATTAGATTTCTGTTTTTACCTTCAAATACTTAGTAGGATCCACCAGCATAGTCTGAATGTGTTTTCTTTGATGTAAAAATTCCTCATTGACCGAGAACAAAGTCCTTTTTTTTTTTTTTTTAATGTATTTTTGGAAGTCTGCTTTATATGAGACATCTCTTTTCTGAGATATTTTGGTAATCAACAGAATAGCTTTAGTTTTTAGAAAACCCTTAAGATATTATCCTGTTTTAATACAAAACAGAATACTAATGTTTATAGAGTAAGAATTGCTTCATTTTTTGATCATATAATTTCTGAAGACTTTGATATCTTTTCATAGCATCCTGTATATTGTGTGAATGTTGTTGGCACACAAAATGCTCACAATCTGATTAGCATCTCTACTGATGGGAAAATTTGCTCATGGAGTCTGGACATGCTCTCCCATCCACAGGTAGGTTAAACTTGGAAAACTAAAATAAGAGGCACTGTTATTACTTTTTAAACTTTTCTAGACCACAGTTTTTAATAAACTTTTATAGTTGTATTATTAGTTTTATTTTATTATTAAGCAATTTATGAGTAAATATATAATTTATACTGTAACAAATATAAATGTCATTATATATTATTTAAACATAATAATCAAGGTAAGTTTATATTCTTTGCAAAGCATTTACAACCAGAAATTTTTCTCTAATAATTTCAAGTTACTGAATAATTTCCTCAATTCTTTTTCTGTATAGGATAGTATGGAATTGGTTCATAAACAGTCAAAGGCAGTAGCTGTAACATCTATGTCCTTCCCTGTTGGAGATGTCAACAATTTTGTTGTTGGGAGTGAAGAAGGTTCTGTATATACAGCATGTCGTCATGGCAGGTAAATCTGAACTGGAAGTTACAGTTATTGATAATTCTTCCACAGGGTCGGAGAGATAAGACAGAACTAGAGACACATATCTTGCATATGCTGAGCACTGCTGGATATGATTCAAACACAAAACAAAATAAAACAATCATTTTTCCTCAAGTTATCTCATTAAAAATCACTCTTGTAAAAATCTTTTCTAGACCCACTTACTCTTTGTGATAGATTTGAGTTTGAATATTTAAAATTCAATACATAAGTATTTTTTAAATAAAATCTATCTTGTGATAGATTTGAGTTTGAATATTTAAAATTCAATACATAAGTATTTTTTTAAATAAAGCATATTTAGATTATAATGTGTTTTTCACTTAAAAGGTTATGTGTGTTAGATTTTTTTATGTCAGTGGACTCAAAAGTTAGTGGTAGGAACTAAAATTTAGCAATTACAAATATGTACTTGTACTACATTCTGGTATATAAATTGTAAATAAGATTTTTAGCTATTATTCCATTCCAATTTATTTATTCTTTAGTTCAGTCTTACTGATAATTATACAGTAATGTCACATACACATTTTAAATTGACTAGTATTTCTCCTGCTGTTCAATCTATTTTGAAATTGTCTAGCTGTACCTTATCAATGGATTCCTTAAAAAAAAAAAATTGAGTGACCAGATGTCATCTCGAATACATAGCCTTTACTTCAAAGCTTTTGATTTAAAAGTAGCCTAGATTTCTCTCTTAGATCTAGTCTTTATTTGGCTTTGTTCCTCAACCACAGATATTAGACTTTTGAACTCTGTTGTCAACAGCATGATCTTTATGGCTTGAAAATATTCTTAGTGCATTAGCAGTGCTGTCATATCTAGATAGAGAGGTCTACTAGACATAATTTATTCTGATGTGTTATAAGCTAAGTTAAGTTTGTTGAAATTATTTTAAAGTCTGATACATAAACCTATAATAAAGTATATTTATTTGTTCTACTTATAAGAGATTTCCCTAACATTTTAACTTTTATGTCATAGCAAAGCTGGAATCAGTGAAATGTTTGAGGGACACCAAGGACCAATCACTGGGATTCATTGTCATGCAGCTGTTGGTGCAGTTGACTTTTCACACCTTTTTGTCACTTCATCATTCGACTGGACTGTAAAACTCTGGACAACTAAGGTATCTCAAAATAGGTGTTTGCTCCTTTGCACCAGTTTCTGACACAAGGTGGTGCTCTAATACTGTGTAGAAAAGATGAAGTGCTTTCTCATAACAAAAAAAAAAAAAAATGCACTGACAGACCAAACTTGATAAAAAGTTACAAAGGACAGGAAAGATATTAGAAAACTTGAGGCAGTTGCCTTGCATGCAGCTAACTCCACTTTGGACCCTGACACTGCATACAGTCCCTTGAGCACCCTGGTCTGACCGAATTTCTGTCCCCAACCCCAAAGGTACACAGAACATGATAGAGTTACCAGGTATGGTTTTCATATAAACATGCCGACTAATAGGTTAGCCCTACAAATAAACAAAGACCAGTTTTTCCTTCACTTCAGGTTTTTAAAGTACAGAACATTCTTATCATGAACTAAGTTGTAGTGGGTGTGTACAGAATCTGAATATCTCACATAGCACCTTACATAATACATAATCACAGAAAACGTAAATTGATTCTTGGAAAGCTTCAGTTATTGAAAAATTCATATTAGGACTGGAGAGATGGCACAGCCGTAGGGCGTTTGCCTTGCAAACAACCGACCCAGGACCAATGGTAGTTTGAATTCCAGCATCCCAGATGGTCCCCCGTGCCTGCCAGGAGTGATTTCTGAGAGTGCATAGCCAGGAGTAACCCCTGAGCACTGCTGGGTATGGTCCAAAAACCAAAAAAGAAAAAAAGAAAAAGAAAAATTCACATTATACATTGCCTTCTAAGTCTCAAATAATTCCAGGTAAATATGACTTAAGGTTTGATCCCCAGCATCCTGTGTGGTTTCCCAAATCTGCCAGGAGTAACCCCTGGAACCACCCAGTGGGCTCAAAACCAGAAAAACAAACTATGACCTAATTATACCATTGAAAGTTAATCTCGGGGCCAGGCGGTGGCGCTGGAGGTAAGGTGCCTGCCTTGCCTGCGCTAGCCTAGGACAGACTGCGGTTCGATCCCCCGGTTTCCCATAAGGTCCCCCAAGCCAGGAGCGACTTCTGAGCGCATAGCCAGGAGGAACCCCTGAGCATCACTGGGTGTGGCCCAAAAACAAAAACAAAAACAAAAAAAAAAAGAAGTTAATCTCAAAGCAAATCCTAGAGGTTATAACTTACTGTGTTTTATGATGATAGGTAGACCTTATAGTTTCATTTTATCCCATGTTACAATCAGACCATCTTGTCTTTGCTGTCTACTTTTTCTGCAGTATTGCGTAGTCACAACTGCATAATCAGAACAGCAGAAATTCTGCTTAAATTGATTTGCAAGGTCTATTTTTTCACATCTTATTCTGAATTTTGATCTTTTGGATGCACAATAAGACAAACTTTAGAGACCTTATTTGTTTTTTTTTTAATGTCTTTGAGAAAATCAAGTAGTTTAAGAAAGTTCTTAGTTACAATGAGCATGTATTCATTTACCAATTACTTGACAGAAATCTAGGGTGAATTTGCTATTCATGTCCTTTTTTTATGCTTTCTTTCATCTACCGTCAAGTTGCCTCTAAAAGTTGCCCTTTAGGGGGCTATAGCAATTGTATAGTAGATAAGTTGCTTGACTTGTATGCCCTGATCTGGTATCCGATATGGTTCCCCAAGTCCACCAGAAGTAATTTCTGAGCACAGAACCAGGAATAACGCCTAACATCACTGGGTGTAGACTAAAAACCAATGGTTTGCTATATTATCAGAGATTTTATTTTGAGGGGAGGGCCATATTTGGAGGTACTCAGGGGTTTTTCCTGACTCTGCACTCAGAAATCACTCCTGGCAGGCTCGAGATAAAACACATATGGGAATTCAGGGATCGAACCTGGCTCTGTCCCAGGTCAGCAGCTTGCAAAGCAGATGCCCTACCACTGTGCTATCACTCTGGCGCTATTATCAAAGATTTTTTAAAGCACCTACCTGAAGTCTAAAGACAGGAACGGAAAACTTCATAACATCATATCTAGCATGTAGTTGGCACTTAACTATGTTCAGTTTCTTCTCATCCCCTTCCCAGGGATCAGATAGTGCCTGAATATATTTAAACTCGTGGTCTAGTTAATAAAATTAAAATGGGCTGGAGCGATAGCACAGTGAGTAGGGTGTTTGCATTGCACATGGCCAACCCAGGCATCACATATGGTACCCTGAGCCTGCTAGGAGTAACTTCTGAGCACAGAGCATGAAGTAGCATCACCAGGTGTGGCACAAAAAGAAAAAATAAGATAAGCATTGAATAGATAAAAAGTTGAAGCCAACTATTACTCGAGGGTACAGCCAGACATGTAACTGGATAGATTTTTTTAAAACACAAATGGAGGGCCAGAGCAATAGCACAGCAGTAGGGCATTTGCCTTGCACATGGCCGACCTATGATAGACCTGGTTCAATTCCCGGCATCCCCTATTGTCCCCTGAACCTTCCAGTAGCGATTTCTGAGTGCAGAGCCAGGAGTAACCTTTGAGAGCCACCAAATGTGGCCTAAAAACTAAAGAAAAAAATCAACAAAATCTTTTTTTTTTTTTTGAGGAGTGAGGCAGGGTCATGCATTCTGCTCCTGAACAAGATTCCAGGCCCCTCATTCATATTTACAAATAACACTGAAACTTGTAAGAGTTAATTTGCCAAGATATGAATCAGCATTTGGTTAAAAACTAAGAAAATTAATAATTCTCTATGTATGTGTGTGTAACTAATGCCATACAAGATGCACAAATAGTATTTTTAAAACTATAGTCTTAGACTACAGTCTAAGCAGTAGATTTTGACATTTTTATGAAATTAAGGCAGAAATATGAGCAAAGCATTAAACTGAAATTTAGAAGCAGAATTCTTAGTGAAAAGAACTACATAAAACTGGTGAGATAAAAGAAAGAAAAAAAA
>PVKC010046311.1:0-11190 GCA_004027635.1 Crocidura indochinensis
TTTTTTTTCAACTGAGCCAAATTTCGCCAAAACCACGATTGAAATTTATTTTGAGAGCCACATTTTTTTTTTCGCTTTTGGTTTTATTTTTATTTTTATTTTATATTTTGGCAGCGCTCAGGGGTTACTCCTGGCTCTATGCTCAGAAATCACTCCTGGCAGGCTCAGGGAATGCACACAGGACGCACACTGACAGTGGCTAGGAGTGGAGTCCTGACTCTTGAAATGGAGCTGGGCACACAGAAGAGTCACATTAAAAGTATAAAGAGCCACATGTGACTCGCGAGCCGCAGGTTGCCGACCACTGCCCTAGGATATTGTAAGGGGCCTCTGGGTGACAATACAAGCTATGGGCTTCTCTTAGGGCTCCAGACTAGGGTGGTTAATTGGCAGGATACTGGGACATCATCAAAGGAGCAAGGTTGGAAGGAGCTATGGTCTAGAGAAAGTTGAGATATGCATACAGGAGTGTTAGGGTTTATGGTTTCATGTGGTTATAGCACCCCTCCTCCACGACCACCACCACCACCACCATGATCCTCCACCAAACTTTGTTTGTTTGGGGGCCACACCTGGTGACGCTCAGGAATTACTCCTGGCTATGTACTCAGAAGTCACTCCTGGCTTGGGGGACCATATGGGACCCTGGGGGACAGAACCGAGGTTAGCACGTGCAAGGAAAATGCCCTACTGTTTGTGCCACAGCTTTGGCCCCAAATGCTTATTTTACTTTTAGTCTACCTCTCCTTTCTCTCCCTTTCCTGCACTGAAAGATAATCTGATTTAGAATCCAAGGCCAAAACTTTACATATCCCTTTGTTCTGTCTATTCCCTTGTTTTGTTCTATGTATACCACAAAAGAGTAAGATCACCCCTTATTTGTTCTCCCTCTGACACATTTTGCTTAAGATGACACCCTCCATTTCCATCCAAGTTGCAGAAATCAGCAAGATTGCTCTTTACTTTTAACTATGTTTAACACATTTGCATTGTGTTTATTTGTTCACCTTACTTTTCATTAGACATTTTGGTTGTTTCAATATCCAAGGATATTGTTCTTTGCACATATTTAATATGAATGCTCATAAATCTTTCAAATTATCATTTTTGAGGGTATAGATGTTAAGGGTTACATGGAAGTTCTACTTTTGTTGTTGGCCACACCCAGTAGTGTTCAGGAGTTACTCCTGCCTCTACACTCAGAAATCACTCCTGGAAGACTCAGGTGACTGAGCCTTTGAGATATGAGCCTATGGGATGCTGGGGATCGAACCTGGGTTGGCTGTGTGCAAGGCAAACACCCGCCCCGTTGTGCTATTATTCAGACCCTACTCTTAATTTTTTGAGAAGTCTCCAGTTCCCAGATAGGATAAACCAGGTGGCATTTCCACCAGTAGTAAAACAGTTTCTTTTTCTCCCATCCTTGCCAACACTGGTTGTTTCCAATCACTATTTTTATATGTCATTTTCACTGGTAAGAGAATATTTTATAGTTGTTTTTATTTGCATTTCCCTTGGTGTAAAAATGCTCATCAACAGCAGGCAAAAAAAACCTCAAGCTGCACTACTGGAAGTGAGAGAACTGACTTTAATTACACCAGCCTACCTGGCAAAGCTCATGCTCCGAAGACTAAGCCCGAGGCAAAAGTAAGATCTCAGTTTTATACACTACCTAATAGAGTTTAAGACATTTGCAGGCAGCTAATCAAAGAATACAGAATTAGAAAAGACCACAAGTAAATCTTGTCATGAGCATATTTGGACTGAATTCTCAGGTTACCAAGTCTATAAAGTGAGACTGAGACCATCTCCAAGGACATTCCAAATGCATTCTGTGCTTTTGTCAACTTACTCCGACTCAGTTGCCCCAGGCAGCTCTTCTCTGGTGTAAATCTGTTTGAAATCTGGGTAGGGGGTCTATTTTCTTTATTATCCTTATGACAAGTGATGGCAAAAACTGTTTTTTATAATATGGCTACTGCCATCTGTCCACTGTCTTCAGAGAAGGGCCTATTTTCCTTTCCTTATTTTTTTCCAAAGTTATTGATTTTTTGTTGCACTTTATTAATGCTTTCTATATCTTAAATATTAGTCCATTATCATGTATGGCACATAACTATTCTTCCAATTTAGTTGAGCTTCGTTTTAGGCAGCTTTTTTTTGGGGGGGTGAGCCACACCCGGTGGCACTCAGGCTTTACTCCTGGCTCTCTGCTCAGAAATCGCTCCTGGCAGGCACCGGGGACAATATGGGAATGCCAGGATTTGAACCACCATTGGTCCTGGATCAGCTGCCTGCAAGGCAAATGCCCTAGTGCTGTGCTATCTCTCCAGCCCCCTTAGGCAGCTTCTTTTGTCATCAAAAACCAACTGGGGGCAAGAGTACAGTGGGTAGAGCATTTGTCCTGTATGGACCTCCCCTATGGTCCATAGAGCATCATCAAGAATGGCCCCTGAGCACAAAGCCAGGAGTAATAATGCTTGAGCATGTCCAGATTTTATAACGTAACAAACAAACAAAACACAAAAATCTTTTTTATTTTATGTGGTCCCATTAGTTTATTTCTAATTTAGGTTTTCTTTGCCAGTAGAGTCAAATCATATAAGACAAATCCAAGTTCAATAAACTGAAGAGTTCTATTTTCTGCAATGGATTATGGTCTATTATTGAAGTCTTTTCTTTTTGTGTTTTGTGCCATGCCCAATGGTGCTCATAACTTACTCCTGGATCTGCAAACAAAATTACTCCTTGAAGGCTACGGAGACCATATGAGATGCCAGGGATCTAATATGGTTTGGTTAGGTGCAAGGCAAATGCCCTACCACTGTGCTGTCGCTCTAGCCTTAATCTTGAAGTCTTAAATTCATTTTGAATAATTATCTTTTATATATTGTATGAGACACAGGATGAGTTTCTTATTTTTTTTTTGCATTTGGCTATACAGTGGTCCCAACACCATTTGCTTTCCAAGAAGATTCATGCACCCATTGTCAAGATATTGAACTGTTGCACTTCCTAGACTTATATCCTAGTTTGAAACTAATTACAATGGAAACTTCATTGTGCAAGGTTTATCTTGAAGGGCATAACTGGTGTGTGTGTCCAGCTTTTAAACTATTTTTTTTCTTTTCTTTTCTTTTCTTTTTTTTTTTTTTTGGTTTTTAGGTCAGACCCAGCAGTGCTCAGGGGTTACTCCTGGCTCCATGCTCAGAAATTGCTCCTGGGAGGCACAGGGGACCATATGGGACACTGGGGGATTGGACCTCGGTCCGTCCAAGGCTAGAGCAGGCAAGCAGGCAGGCAGGCACCTTACCTCCAGCGCCACCGCCCGGCCCCGCTTTTAAACTATTTTACAGAAAAATTCATTCAGCTAATTTTATAGCCTGATAAATAGTGGTCTTTGAGTTTGAATTAAATTAGTAAGTTAAACAAATGAATTGGGCTTTCTAGTTTGCCCATATTCAAAAATTAAAATAAGCAAATGGCATGATGATATCTTACCAATGTTTATCTTTTTTTTGGAAAATGTGATTTCTCAAAAGAAAAGTTGAAAATTAAATATTTATGCTAAAATTAAAACTTTAACCATGAGTGAGAGATTAATAGTGCCTTAGGTAACATCATATACCAATTAACTTGCAGCCAAATTGTCAAGGTAACCAGGTAATTACCTATTTATAATAGGACATAAGAGGTTTTAGTTTTATTTTGTTTTTTAAGGTTTAAGGGACCCATTTCAAGTGGTACTCTGGAGGTAGTACTGCCTCTGTGCTTTTGTTGTTTCTGGTTACTCAAGAGGCCATGTAGATCTTTGTGCTCAGAGGGCAAGAGATTATATAAGGCCAGCATTGTGCAAGTCAAACACTTTACCTGCTACACTAGTTCTCTTTATCCTTTTAACTTTGTCTTGAGATCTTGGATTTCTTTCAAATACTAGAGTTATATTTCTGGTGAAAAACTTTATTTAGGCACCTCTTACACCTCCCTGATTCTTCCATAATATGACTCTGGTACAACTTTCTATATCAGAAAGATCTGGAGTCACTTGACATTTTCACAAATGCTTCATCCTAGCCAAGTGTTCCTGTTTCCTAACTTGATGTGCTCTTTAATGTCTGTGCCAACTTCAGTGAAAAAAACTGACCCTGTCCCTCATTTAGCATATTTTTCACTGCTGTAGTAGATTTTATATTGAATAAATAAATAAGTTGGTTCTAGAAATCCTTGTAAAAAAATGTTAGAGTTCTCTCCTTGCTAAGGCAAGGAAACTGAGATTTCCTGAGCATCTGCTCTGTGACTTAGGGTAGTTCTAGAATTGTGACTTATCTAGAAAGCAAGGGCAGAGGGATATTTTCTATCTCTATACACTACCTGAACTGAGTTTGTATTTGCATGCATATATCATCTCCTGCACTCATACACCTGTCATGGTAACAATACAGACAGTGTGATTCCACTCAGAATAAAGGATTGTGTTACTCAGGTTCAAAGTTTTTACAAGGCAGAGTCACATTCCATTCCTCTCTGCTAGGCCTGTTGGCCTTCTCAAGTGCTTTGTAATGATGTGTGAGGTATTGTGTTAGATATTTGCACACATGTTGTTCTTCTTGGACCTTTCTGGTTTGGCAAGGTTATTCAGCAGAACTTTTATCACTGGAGAACAATCTGGCCTTCCTTATGTTTTAACCAATGTCATGGAATCTGCATGAAGAATCTATGACACTGAGATCCTTTCAGAAATGCCCTCCCCTGGGACTGACTGCAGTAGACATTTCGAACATCTTTTGGCTTCTTGTAAGGAAAATTGGAGAAAAGCTCCATTTTTCATCATTCATTTCTTGGTTTTTACTCCATCAGTGTTCCCGTTGTCCAACTTGTTAACATAGCATGGGGTGGTTTTTTTCCCCTTTTCCTTATGTTCGTTCCATCTATGAAACTTTGGAGAAAAGGTTGGATAGAATACAGGATCCATATCACCAAGATTATATACTCAGTTGACTGGTGGGCATAGTAAATTTCACTACTTCCTTTTCTCACGAAGTACTCAGTATTCCATTGTACAGTCAGCAATAGGATTGGCAGCAGGAAGGAACAAACATTTATAAAAACTTGAATAAGTGTAATATTGAGTAGGTTAGAAAGCAGAGCTTTAGTTTGCAATTATAAACACATTCTTCATCAGATTGGATCAGTGGATATTATATACATTCATCTTCATTTTGAAGCAGGTGATCTGACCATAACATCTTTGATTTGGCAGTCTTAGAAAAATTGTTCACATCTTGTGTTATGTCTAAGATTCCTAAAGAATTGAATTTTGTTCAAGAATAGAAAGCCATTTGTATAAGAGTATGGAGGGACCTCTGTATTTCAAAGGATCAGAAATTTGATTACTGTACAGAAAAATTGAACTGGGATAGAGCTCCCAAGCTTCTAAATCAAACAGGAAGAAATGGAGAAAGTTAAATAAGAATATGTCACTTTTTAGGCTAGCATGGGCCCCATGACAAAGGAGAAAATGACAGCTATAGTTAATTATGAAAATAAAAAATATGCCTGCCCGAGTTTCTCCATGAATATTACTAGCAGTCAACAAACCATTTGGAAATAATTTGCTGTATTTTTCCACTTTTTTCTCTAAATTTTGATGTATTATTAACATATTAACTTGGTACTATTAACTTGGCATGGTGTAGATTGTCTGGAATGACTGGGATTCTATACCCTTGAATGCCAAATCCAGTCTCTCTCCCTGCTCAGTGCATAGCAACTTTAGTAATGCCTTTACCACCAGGTTCCCAGTGTGCCAGACATTTTCTCAGAGATCTGATTTCTTCACTTTCATATACAGAAATTCATAAAGTGCATAAAAGTAAGTCAAATTTATGGCAAATAAATGTGGAAGATCTTAGTTGATGGAATCACCATCATCCAGCCCTCTCAATGAGATTGACAGTATGCAGGAAGTACTGATAAGAATCACATGGGAGTGGGACTAGAGTGTGGACAGTGAATTTGCAAAACATCTAGAAGATTCAACAGATAATTCATTGTGAGATATGAATAAGAGAGATGAAGATAAAAAATGCAGAGATGTCAAAGAATATAGTTTTGCAATAGAGTCTATTACTGTTAGGCCCAGACGAGTAGGAGAGTCAGCAAAAGACAGCTGAAGCTGGGAGTCTGGTTAAAGTTCAGGCTTTGCAAGTAAGATCTTGGACTCAGTCCCCAGTGCTGTAAAGAAAGAATTGGGGAGGGTAACGCAAATGTAGAGCTCACACAGTTGTTGACACCACAGAGCACCCTAAGCATGAGCACTATTGTACAGGACCAAATCATATATTTATTTATTTTTAATTTATTTAAAAATAAAAATATACTTGAAGCTGGAAGATAGTTCAAAGGGCTGAAGCTATCTCACATACTCATTAAATGTGTAAAGCTTGGCTTTGATCCCATGGTCCCCAGAGCACCACCAATAGTGTCCCTCCAAACTTCCAAGCACTGAACTAGGCACTATTGGGTGTGACTCATAAACAAGAACAAATTATATTTCTTCTGTGACATAAATAGAGAGTGAGAATAATTTTAAAACAGGAAAGTTGTTTTCTCTGTTATTTTTGATTTTCACACAGAAAAATATTTGAGTCAAATTTCAGTTCTCAAATAAAAAACATAATCTTTTCATCCTCTACTCTCTATACTTCCCTTTCTCTGATTACTTTTCCACTCTTACCAGTTTTTTTCTAATCTTTATAATTTGAAAGAAATATAACTTCATTTTTATTTATTTAGTAGAGCAGTACTTTGTTATTTTTTTAATTTATTTTGAGATGTTTCTAGTTAGCTTCTAATAGTAAGGTAAGACTTTAACACTCTTACATACTACTTTTATACATTCACGCCATTCAAATAATTGCAGCTTACTAGTGGAACAACTTGCATTTACAATTTTAAATGTCTTATTGGAAAGTTTTTTTTTTTTCAAAGAGAGAATAATAGTTGGGTTACATCTGGCTATGTTCAAGATTCTATGCTCAGTCAACACTGCTGGTGACATAGTTGATCATAATACATTGTTTCTAGGATAGTGGAAGAAAAGTTATTAAAAAAGAAGAAAAAGGAGAAGATGAGGGAGGAAAAAATACAGTAAAAGAAAATTTGTGAAAATTATTGTGTCTCACAAGGGGTCCTAATTGTGTCAGAAGGTTTAGTAAACTCTTGTTGCTAGTTGATCATTCCATTATTTGTTTCTGAACAGTAGGCAGCTTCAGGTACACGCTGTCACCTAAATTGGTATGTTCCTACAGAGATGGAAGTATTAAAAAAAAAAAAAAACGAGTGGTTCAGGAATTCCCAGCAGTATTGTTGATACTGCGTCTTTTGTGTGGAGAATTTTGAGCTGCCACGTCTTCCAGAATCATAAGAAGGTTGGTAGGGGCCCGGGCGATAGCATGGAGGTAAGGCATTTGCCTTTCATGCAAAAGGTCATTGGTTCGAATCCCGGTGCCCCATATGGTCCCTGTGCCTGCCAGGAGCAATTTCTGAGCATGGAGCCAGGAGTAACCCCTGAGCACTGCAGGGTGTGACCCAAAAACCAAAAAAAAAAAAAAAAAAAAAAAAAGAAGGTTGGGGGGAAGAGTGCCTGCATTTATTACAAACAACTCCTGGTGATATAAGCTTAAATACCAACATACTTGGAATTGTGATCAGATTGTTTCTCTGCAGAGAGCTGTAGAGGAATGGTGAAGCCGGGCCATAGGCGGAGAAACAATTGAGGGTGATGGGGATAGCTGGTGTGGCTTGAGCAGGGGCTTGGTACACCCTCTTTTCCTGAGATTGCCAGCTTTCAGCTACCTGGCTGGTATACTCATAATTTTTCATAGCTTGGTTTGCATCTCTTTCAAAATCGGAGTTAGTCTATGGAGCTGGCCAGGTACAGATAATGGAGTCTTCTTAAATCAGTTTTTAAAAATTGCTTATATTGGGGCCTGGGAGATTGCATGGAGGTAGGACGTTTGCCTTTCATGCAAAAGGTCATCGGTTCGAATCCCGGTGCCCCATATGGTCCCCTGTGCCTGCCAGGAGCGGTTTCTGAGCATGGAGTCAGGAGTAACCCCTGAGCACTGCCGGGTGTGACCCAAAAGCCAAAAAAAAAAAAAAATTGCTTATATTGCATTTGCTTTCCTGGAGCATGTTATTCTCCTTTATTCCTTCTTAAAACAACAGCCTATTTATTCATTTATTTTTATAAATTTTACTACAACACCAGCGTTTACCAGGTTGTTCCTAATACAGTAATTTCAGGCATTAAATATTCAAACAAATCCCACCACCAGTGTGATCTTCTTTTACTAGTGTTTACTATCTCCCACTCACCACCCTGTCCTGCATCTGCAAGCACAACACATTTGACTTTATATTGCTTGTTCCAACACAAAGGCAAATGAAAGTATGAAAACTTCAATAAATCAGGTCAATCAGAATGACTGTTCTATCTCTTCTTTGTGTTACTTAGGTCCATGTCTAAGAATTTACGGGGCTGTGGTTGATGCTTGTTGAGCCTTTTGTGTTACTTTGTGCTTAATAAACTTGGTACATTACTATATAATTTTTCCATTAGATTACCTGTGATTTTAATTGGATGACACTACTATAAAATATTTATATGTTTTATAGCCATGGTTCAGGGTTTTTAAATCTAACAAATTTTTGTGGCTTGGAAGTTTGATAAAGTTAAGTCGTGGAACTGGGTCATTTTTGTTGATAACCATGGTGTGGGGGGGTGGTTTTGGATTGCTGTGTTCATGCAGAAAGGAGCAGATTATTTCTGTCCAGACTTGTTCTGACCAGACTATTGGTACCCATTATTTCTTTGGGTTATTTATTCATTATTCATTTATTGCTTGGGCCCACAGCCACTGGTGCTCAGGAATTATTCCTGGCTCTGTCTCAGGAATCATTCCAGGCAGTGCTTGTAAGGAGGGCTCACAAGTGAAGACAAGGATCAAACCCCAGTCAATTGTTTACAGGGCAAGCAAGCACCCTACCTGTTGGATTATTACTCTGGCCTTAAACAATAGTCTACTTAATAAATGTAATGTTTTCTCTTATTCCTGAAAGACATCTTTTCTTTTGCTTACAAGCACATGCCCTATAGATTATATTTTCTACTGAATTATTTTTTAAATTTATTGACTATGACTTATTCCTGGTTGTATTGTCAGAACTCACTTCTGGCAGTGCTCAGGGGAGCATATTGAATACTTGAGATTAAACTCAAGTCAGCCAGGGGCAAGGCAAATATCTTATCCACTCTGCTATCTTTCTGGTTCTAATAATTTTTTTTCTGAATCAGATATTTCTTCTGAAGCCCAATGTTTGGTTTTGTTGTAGTTAGGTATTTTTATTTGTTTATTTACTTTTCAGTCTGGTTCTATATTAAGGAAGAGACATGAAATATCTGCTTGAAAGCTCCTTTGTTTCAAAGGGATTGTTTGCAGTTCCCTGACTCTTAGGATCTTATTTCTGTGGACCAAGACACTTCACTGAATTATCTCGCATTAATCTCTACAGGTCTCCAATCCCTTCTCGGCCTTTTGGCTAAGATCAAATGTAGAATCTCTACAGGTCTTTTCTCTACAAGGAGTTAGTTATTGCAAAGAAGACTTCTCAGTCACAGAGTGAGGGTTATAGGAAAGTAGTTTCTGCTGCCAGGGATGTGAGAGATGAGTATATAAGGAATTAAGATATGTCTACAGATTTTCTTTTTCTGTATAGTTAGGTCCCCATTTTCTAATGCAATATTTTCGAGTCTAGAATTTCTCTGGAATTGAATACTTAACTTTCAAGTGATGATGTCTTCTTCAGAGTAACTCTTTCCTCTCCCCTGTTGAATGGGGAAGGCACCTGGATCTCCAAATACTTTTACACGTGTCACCCAATACCAGTGCCCTGCCTTGGCTTTGTTTCTTTCGATATCCAAGACATCATCTGTTCTTGAATTTGCCTGTGGTTCTGTACTGGGAATTGGCTTGCTCTTCATTTTCATTCTGTTTTTGTTCTTTACAAAGGATTTCTTTGGTCACGTTCTCTGACAGCAGCACCACCATTTCATCTGCCTGGTTGGTTGCATTCTTTCTTGTTTTTTGAGACTTGGGATTTACATCTTTGGAAAATGGCTTTACTTTCTCTTCAGAGTGGTTTCACACAGAAACAGACATGAATAGCTCTGTTCAATTCACTCATTTTTAGCACAGGAATAGATTGCATTATGACAAGTTGCATTTTTTGGCTCCTGGGATAGCAGGTGAAAATGTCCTGCAGGCAGTTAGAGATGAGCCAAGCTTATGTGCAGAGCTATTATCTGAGTGGTGTCAGTGTTACTTACAGCAGTGAGACCCCGGGAAAGAGAGATAAATTGTGAACCAATGATAGGATAGTGAGAAACCCCAATAGTTAGGGAAGATAGAAAAGGAGAGGATTATGAAAAGAATATCTTAGAAGACCCAGGAGAGTGTATATTATAGGGTGAAAATAATTTCAATTTTTTCTTAAAAAATATATAGAGATATATGTGACATTGTAATGTATCAGAAATAATGATTCAGGTAAAAACTAAAATTTCTATTCTTAATTTTATAATGTTTTTTGTTTGTTCTGGGGCCACCCTTGGTGGCGCTCAGGGGCTACTCCTGGCTCTGCTCTCAGAAATCAATCCTGGTGTAGCCGTAGAGATAGCACAGCAGTAGGGCACTTGCCTTGCATGCAACTGACTAGGGACTGACCCAGGTTTGTTCCCCAGCATCTCATATAGTCTCTCAAGCCTGCCAGGAGTGATTTCTGAGCACTACTGGGTGTGTCCCCCCAAAAAAACAAAAACAAATGAACAAAGAAAGAAATCAGTCCTGGTAGACTTGGGGAGCTACTGGAGATAAAATCTATGTTGGCCTTGTGCAAGACAAATACCCTACCTACTGTGCTATTGTTCTGGCTCTAATATAGAGGATTTTTTATTACTTTGGTTAGGTGGTATGACATATGCCACAAGTAAAAGAGTAGAAATTGTTTTGATTTTGGAAAATTCCTTCTTGGGGGAAGGGGTAGGATCATACTTAGCAATAATTAGGGGTCACTCATGGTTCTGCACTTAGGAATTGCTCTTGGCAATGCTTGGAGATCAGACCCAGG
>PVKC010046312.1:0-11263 GCA_004027635.1 Crocidura indochinensis
CTCAGAAATTGCTCCTGGCAGGCACGGGGGACCATATGGGGCACCGGGATTTGAACCGATGACCTTTTGCATGAAAGGCAAACACCTTCCCTCCATGCTATCTCCCGGGCCCCAGGACATTTCTTATATGATTTATGACAGATAAATTGATTAAAATAGTATATGACCATTAAATTGTATTGAGACAATATTTAATGGCAAAAGTGTCCTCAATATAATGTTAACTAAATATTAATGTTTATATGAAATATTTATATAGGTGCCCACATTTATATCATATGCAGAGCCAAATTTTGGGGGGATGTGAATTATTCCAATTTCATTTTAGGCAGTAAATTGAATGATTAAATACTCTAGCCTAAAAGAGGACAAACCAAATGTAGGAATAACCATAAAAAATGTTCAGAGCTCAGACATAGAAAATATCAAAAATTTACCTTGGGGCCAGGCGGTGGCGCTGGAGCTAAGGTGCCTGCCTTACCGCGCTAGCCTTGGATGGACCGCGGTTCG
This sequence comes from Crocidura indochinensis, assembly GCA_004027635.1. NCBI lineage: Eukaryota > Metazoa > Chordata > Mammalia > Eulipotyphla > Soricidae > Crocidura > Crocidura indochinensis. The sequence continues at coordinate 511 of PVKC010046312.1, forward strand.
ATCCCCCGTGCCCCATATGGTCCCCCAGGCCAGGGGCGACTTCTAAGCGCATAGCCAGGAGTAACCTCTGAGCATCACTGGGTGTGGCTCAAAAACCAAAAAAAAAAAAATTACCTTAATAAATTGAACCAGTTTATTTTGGGTAAAATGTTTGAATCCTTTATATATTCAACTACTTTAACTTCAATTTCTTGATTACAATTAAAATCGAGTGTCGCATAAAAATTGCTATTTGTACTTCATAACTATTATTATTCTCTTCTAAGGTAATATATTTGAATTTCATAATCATAATTGCTGAACCTTTTGTTTGATTATCCTTAATTTTTGCCTAATATTTTGGAATGATTTAGTATCCCAAACATATATCTCCAGAAAGGTCAATAATCACATGCCAAATATTATAGCCATCTAAATATTTGATGATTAAAGTATTAAAATTCAGTTTTTTAATTTGCCTCATTTTTCTGAAATTAGTTTCATATTTCGCAAATTAGTCTTGCCAACTATCAACACTTTACATAATTTACCAATTGCAAAGCCATTTTCATAGTCATAATTATATTCGAGGCAATATTTTTTGGTCAGAGTCTCCAGTCTGCAGTCAATGTCATCGGCCTCACTACAAAATGATGGGACCTAGAAATGAAAGATCAAGAGAATGTGAGTCACAGCTGTGTACTCTAAGATGTGCTTTGCTTCCCAGGCCTTTGCATCATTCATTCCCCAGGAGAAAGACTGGCAAGTTTCTGAAATTGCTCCTGATCATCTCTATCCTATCCTCTGCAGTCCCTAACAACCCTCTGAACAGAATTTTTCTCATGCCTTATCTCCCTAATGGTATTACTGACCATAAGGAATCTGGACTTCAGCCTCTGAAGTCATATCCATCTGATTTTTTCAGATCTTTTTTTCTCTCATTCCAACACCCACTCTTCTGCAAACTTTCAAAACCTTCCTCCGGACCAACCCTCTTTAAGTCCACAGACAGCAACTAGTAAATCTTTTATTTATTTATTTTATCCATCTTTTATATTTTCTTCATCTTTTTTTCCTCAATGAAACTGAATTTCAGTTTTCATATGGGTGCAGGGAAAAGGAAGTCCTCCATATGTTACTGTTGTATTCAGATCTTTCTAAGCACATCATAAAAGTCTCACAATTTTGCTCATGTTACTAATCACATCAAATACTGCCTTTCCTGTGACTGCCATTTGCAGTCTTTATTCTTCTCATTCATTTAGAAACTCTACGTAATCTAATTCTTGTCATCTATATCCACCCAGTTAATCCTCCAAATTTCAGTTTCTCAGTTCCTTTTCCTCCCTAACTTCTTTCTGTCTTCCAGTTTTTTTTTGTTATTCTCATGGAAACATTCTCAGACAGAATTCCCACCAGCATCTTCAAGCTTTTCTACTACCAGGAATCTGACAATTCTTTGACTTCCTTAGAAGTTATAATCCATTGGCTCTATAAGCCTGTCACTATCTCTGAACTCCTTATGTCTTTATTTTCTTTTAGAATCACTTTAGAATTCACTCTAGTTTCCAAGATCCATCACCATGAATTATCCCTTTCCATGCCTACTCCTTAATTTGTTGAACCTCCCTGGACTTATTAATCATTTTACTTTATTCACACTTGCATCCACTGGGTCAATTATAGCTCAAGAGAAAATAAAACCTGCTCACTGACAATGCTATATTTCTTTTATATATTTCATTGTGCTCTCAGGAAAATATTTTGTTCTGAGTTTTATCTTTACAACCCATACCAATCTCCTTCATTTTTATTCTCAGATAATAATTCTGCATCATTTTTCCACAACTGACACAATATTTAACACACTTCCACTTATCTGTGTACTCATACTTAGGTCTGTGTCTTTGTATGCTCATCTCCTCATCTGCCCTCTTTCTGTCATATTATACAACAATTACCGTACTTTTTGCTCTATAAGACATACTCGACCTTAAGACGAACATAATTTTTAGATGCTCTCCTCCCCTGTATTCAGGAGGCATTTGCTCCATAAGATATACTTTTGAGGGAAAAGGTGTGTCTTATGGTATGAAAAATAAAATATACTGCTATTATTACTGCTGCTACTACTACACGTACTTTTAAAATATGTTCCCAATCTTAGCTACCCGCTTTGATAAAATATACAGAGATATATTTATATATCTTACAAATACGCATATAACACATTTCTGCCTTTTATAGTCTCAATTTCCACTAAATATATTACTTTGATACCTTATAATTGCTGAATTCTCGACAAAACTTATGGGAAAGAAAATTGTAGTTTCAATTTTCTTATAAAAGTAATAGTCTATAATGAAAATTTTATGATACTTTAAATTATTTTGTTTTGGGGCCACATTCAGCAGTGTTCAGTGGTAGTGCCTGGTTCTGCACACAGAAATTACTCCTGAAAGTCTTGGGGGACTATATGGGATGCTGAGGATTGAACCCGATTGGCCTTGTGCAAGGAAAATGCCTAACTCACTCTATTATTGCTCTGGTCTCCGATATGATACTTTAAATAACAATATGGATATTCCTAAGTCATGTGAACCCTAGACTTCTTAAAATTTATAACTTAGAATTTAAAATATATCTACTTAGAATTCAACTTATTTACTTATTACTTCATTTATTTATAATTTCATTCAAACATATAAGTAAATTCTAAATATTAAGAAAAATTTGGATCACAAAGAAGATAGATAAAAAATTTTAGTTGTAGATGATCCAGAGTGGAAATAAAAAGTTCAATATAATCCTTAAAAAAATAAAACAACAATAAAGGAATGTTACTGACATACCATTTTCCCCAGAGTGGTCTCAAAGGCTTCAGAAAATTTTTTTAACATATCTGTGTCATCACAGCGAGTTGCTTTATATAACATTTCAAAGGACTTGAACCCGTTATTTGCAAACCGTTTTACTGGAAATGTTGGAAAAATAAAAACAGCTTCAGAGTTTTCAAAATAATTATTTAACTCTCTATGAAATAACTGTAACTTAGTTCTTAAACTCTAATATAATTTGAAGATCGTTGTAAAATGAGACTACAGTCAAGAAAAATTTGAAAGGAAGGGCAAGAATACAGCTTAGTGGTAGATAGAACACTTCTCTTACATTTGCGACATCATGGGTAAGATGTCTCAATGTCTCTCACTCACACAAAATTTATAGGCATTAGTTGATTTTATAAACCTGAGCCAAGCAACACTATACCAGAGAACCAATGCTGAATTTGTTTCATATTATAGTGAGAATTTAAGAAAAAAGATAGAAAAATAGTTTTTATTTCTTGAAATGTTGGCAAAATTCTGACTGAGTCAAATACTACATATGCATATATTTTAAAATAAATAAATGTATAGTAAAAGTATATCCAATTATATTTTATAGATACAAATTTCTTCTTAATTCAGAAATCTTCCTAGTTTGGCTCAGTAAAATGGCTTATAATATACAGAAATAATACTTCCTAACCAAAAAAAAATAATACTTCCTAATAGTATTGCATTAAAATGCTAAATATATTTAAAATCTGTGTTGGAACTGAATGATATTGCTTCAGTTTGCCTTCTAAATTTGGAAAAAGACTAGACAGTTTAAGTGTATTGGACTAATTATTTTTAAGACAAAGACATTAAAACTCCCTCTGTTAAAGTAAATCAAAGATTTTCCCTAAAGAATATTTATTTATACTACCCAGAGATATTGGTTCTTTTGAAAACAATACATATTTAAGATTACAGAAAAACTTTAAAATATAAATCAAATCTAAAGAGACTAAGACTAACCTTTCATTCTATCAACATATGAGACTTGCTTTTCTACAAATTATAAGACTGTATTTTAAGTTCAAATGTACTTACTAAAAATCTGATCATTCCCAAAGTGTGAAGGGCAGAGGTTTAAAAGGGAAGTGTAGAAGGGGCCATTTGACAGAGGTGAGTGTAGTCAGATATACAGACGCATGAAGTCATACTTCCAAAATTTATATAGTATTTAAAAACAATAATAGATCAATACATTTTTTAATGAAAAAATAAACACATTTCGGGGCCAGGGAGATAGTTCATTGTCCCCCAGACATCCCTGGGAGTAACTGTCAAAGAAAAAGCTGGGAATAGTCCCTAAACATTGATGTATATATTCCTTCCCTTATTCAACAAACAAAAAACAAACAAATAAATAAAATTTATATAAAAGTGTGGATTTTTTTGGTTTTTCGGGCCACACCCGTTTGATGCTCAGGGGTTACTCCTGGCTAAGCACTCAGAAATCGCCCATGGCTTGGGGGGACTATATGGGACGAGATCTTTCCTTGGCTAGCTAGCACTTGCAAGGCAGACACCTTACCTCTAGCGCCACCTCACCGGCCAAAGTGTGGAATTTTAAACAAGTTTACAAGTCAAACACATGTTCACAATTATCTTCAGATATTTCTGGTAAATAACAATATCAGAGGTAAGATGTCTTTGTCTTAAACTGAATTTTATTCTAGAGCAATCTAAGATTCTGGTGGGTTAGCTTGCTGTTGTCATTGTTGTTATTGTTGTGTCTTGGACCATATCCAGCAGGGCTCAGGAGCTATTACTGACTCTGCACTCAGGAATTACTCTTTTGTCGATTTGGAGTACCATGGGATACTGGATATAAAACCTGGGTCTGCTGCATGTAATGCAAATGTCCTACCCACTGTAGGTTCTGACCAATAGTTGCTAGAATTTTTAAGTGGACAAATATGTATCTTATATGCATATGTATGTTTAATATGTATCTTTAATAAGTTATATGCTTAGAAATGGACATACAACATACATATGAATCTATTTTTGAAAACTTACTAGCACAGTCAGGCCACTCAATGGAATATGGTGGTTTCCAGATACCATCTTCATAAGAACAGAAATATTTTCCAGTTGACCCTTCTGTGAAATCATAGCCCTCTAAACATCTTAGTGTACAATTAACTCCAAAACTATCTTGAGTACATACAAAATCCCCATTGACAGGTGTAAATGAAACTTCACAAGGAGAGCCTGAGTAAAAGAAAAGTTGCGTTATTCATATTCAGTGATGTAAGAAATAGAAATTAAACGCCAGAAAACTACTCTGACTCTTGTAAAGTATTCCTGTCCATCACAATTTCAAAAAACAAAAAACAAAACCCAAAAAAAACCCCAAAAAACAAACAAAAAAAACCCAAACACCTTGCCATAAATTTTTAGTGTGGGATTTTTTTTCAGCACAGAGGTTAAATTTGAACTCCTGGAGCCACAATTGGTGTCCTGAGTACCACCAGGGGTCACTCTTGGGCACAGAACAAGGAATAACCATGGAACACTGTTAGATGTGGACCATAAACAAGCAAAAATAAATTTTTAGTGTGAACATTAAAAAAAATGATTCCTAGGTGAGAATAATTGAAAACCTAAATAGAGGTTTATATACTTTACTAAAAGCTAAAAATATTTCTGACTTGTGGTTTGTTACTTTGGGCATTCTTTTAATAAATATGAAAAATAGATAAATTACATAGCAAATACATTTTCCAAATATCTCTCCTCAAGCTTTCAAATGTGAGTCATAAAAATTACATCTTGAAATTTTAGAGAAAACTAAAATATAAAGACTTCTAATTTTTCCATTTATCATGAAGTAATAGTAATTCGAAACTTAAAGAAAAAAATGTCTGTCTCTTAATACCAACTAATGACTACTTTCAGCCTCTTTCAGGACATAGGACACAAGAAACCATGTGGATTTCTGTATTCTTTATGATTAATAGATGAAAAATGCTCCTATGTGATGTTGATTCTTGAGTTGATAGCTGTATTTTGTTGCGCTGTGCTGTGAGTGTGCGGGTGTGTTGAGGTGTGGGTGGGTGTGGGTGTGGGTGTGTGAGTGTGTGGGTGCATGCATGTATTCTGTTGCTCTGTGACTCTCTCCAAGAGACACATCCCATCTTATCCCAAAATATTGCATCCCATTTTCCTTCAAGCTCTTGGTTTACAGTCTTCTTACAGTATTCACATCAACAAAGTAAAATCAGAGTTAAGTATAACAAAGGTCCACTTGATATGTGTATGGGGGGGGGAGTTATAAAAAGAATACCTTTTATGACAATGTGGATGTCACATGTTCTGTTATTGCCCGATGGATCAGTAGCTGTATAGCTCACGACAGTGTCCCCATGCGGGAACAAGTCTCCTGGTGAATGACTTCTGGTGATGACTAATGGAGCTCCTAAAAGGGAACAAAGGAATACAATGTGAAGCTACTGGTTTGTAGACACCGTATGAGATTTGAATTTTGGTCTTCTAAGTATGCATACTTTTATTTATTTTTCTTTTTCCTTTCTATTCTTTTTTTTTAATTTATTTTATTGAAACAATTGTGATCTATAGAGTACGTTATAATTGAATTTCAGATAGATAATGAGCCAGGACCCTTTCCACCACCAGTGTCACTCTCCCTCCACCAATGGACCCAGAATACAACCTATCCCACCACCCTTTGGCCCCTGGCCTGACAGTGTAAAAGGTTCCTGTGATTTTAGATCATTAAAGTTTAAGTCCCTTGCTTCTATTTCATTGACTTTGAATTGTATATTTAGTTCTTTCCTTATTTATTTCCTTGCCAATGTATCCAACACCACTTGGCCCCTAGGCCCCAGGTTTTCTTTATTCCTTTCCTCTTAGTTTTATAGAAAAATGTGGAACTATGTGGTAAAATAAAGTATTTGTGCCCCAAGGTTCTGTGAAAAAGGCAGGAGCCCCAATTTAAAAGATGAAATAAAAATATAATAAACGAGTGTAAAAAAGATGTATGCATGGCAATTTTTTGTTGTTGTTTTACATATGCACAGCAAAATATAGAAAAACAGAAAGGAAAAACCTTTGGTCTAAAAACCGGAGACTTTACCCATGAAGCATTCTAACTACAAGCTCCAGGCCTACTAAGTTGTCTAACTCCAAATAAGTAGTAAACTTTTAATGTTGACTTGGTTTTTAATTAAAAAGCAAAAGATGTGCTTTTTTATGTTGCAACACAAAACTGAAGGACCCCAGGACACAGTGCCACTCAATTAGTTAGCTGCTTGATCTGGTAGGCCTACATGATCCTATCTCCTTCCACCTGCCACATCCACCAGGGGAGTCCTAAGAACCTTCTATACTCTCTCTAGGTATCCTAAAGGAAAGAAAGATGAGAACAGCACATAGGATAACTTAAATAAAACTTTATTGACTAAATTATTTTAAAGAAAAAGACAATATTATGCAAAACAGAAACTATACTACAATACTAAGATTACTGAAACTATACATACAACAGAAATAACAGGCTCAAAAATCTCATTAAATTAGTGTATTCTTGCTAAGTATGTGATCTAATTTTGCTAGGTCAGATTTAACTAGATCTTGTTAACTTAATTAAGAAATCGATTTAATATACACTTTATTGTTGTTTCTTGGAATTTAGTACAAATTTCATAGTAAACTTTGATTGTATCCCCTATACTTACTGTCCTATTTTTTCTTAAACGCTTAAGAAATTAAACATGAATACTTGAACTACACCAGTGGTACAAATAAAATACATAATTAATGCTTTTAGAGCAATGCAAGCTTAGAGACTCAAAAAAATATACTAGGATCTTTTCAAGTACAGCCCTTATCAATTATAGGCTTAGCATAGACCTAGTGAGTGTCCACTGAATACTGAATGGAGAGAAACCCTAAAGAGTGGTCAGGTTAACAATATTAAATTATATGTAAGTATTCTGGCATTAAAACATATTATATTATATAATTATTTATTCTTCCTAGACATATGCAGTTTGCTTTCCACCTTTTTCTCATCTTTTTTGAAAGCTTTGTAACAATAAAAATATTCAATTTTACCATGGGAGACTAAAATCCAGGGCTCACCTGAGTTATCAGAAAACTGAGGCTCATCCCAAATCACAGCATGCTCCTTCTCGGAGACCTCAATTGCAGGTGGGGACCTGCACCGGTCTATGGCAGGTGGCTCTACATCTGCAGAATATGAAACCACAGAAAGAAGTCACCCAATGTTCCAACATAATGAGGGGGCCTTCAAGGGAACACTGAGGTCTATTTGTGCTGTCAGGCAGTCTTGACATTATGAACCACAACACTGCCTGACTCTGGGCTTCTTAAATGAGGACTGTGTGTCCCTGGTTTTAACATAAAAGGAAAACCTATTCATTCATTTATTCATTTTTACTATCCTGCTCCCTAGTTTTTAAAGAAGAAACACCATTTTCCTAAAATCATCATAAGCATAGCAGTGTGCAAGGCAATTCTGGAGATGGTGGAGAATTAATCTGTATATGTTATACATATTAGATGAGCTTAACATATCCTGGAATGAAGTGATTCTTCACAGATTAGCAAAACAAGTGAAATAACCAAACTAGTCACTTCTAAGATCCCCTTGCTACCTGCAGGGTCAACACTGGTCTGTCAGATGGCTAAATGGAAGGGGCAATGGGCAGAGAACTGAGACCTGTTGTAGAGAACACCAAGATGTCAGTGAAGATGTAAGGCAGCTGGAAGGCCTGAAGGTTTGGGCAAAGATGACATGCTGCTGTCTAAGATTTAGAGTAAACAAGTTGTATGAGAGGTAGTTTTATTGTTCTTGTTGACTTTACACATTTGAAATACACAATAACATGCTTTCAAATTTTGAGAGACTAGTTAGATATTTTTCTAATTTTATAGGTTAGGAATCTCAGACTAGACAAATTAAAGAGACTTATCTGAGATCACTGAGCAAATTATAGTCAGAGGAGCTAGTAAAATAACTCAAAGGACTGAAGTGCATATTCCACGTTTGTAGACCCCAGATCTGAACTTTGGCATCACTTGTCTTCCTCTGTCCTCCTTCTAAGTACCATATTGTAAGCCTTAGCACTGAACCAAGTGACTTGCACAGCCAGGCTAAGTATTTCTATGAGCAGTCCATGATCCACCAAAGACTGCTTGGAAGACATTTCAAATGTTCAAGGACATTATTGTAATAATACTCGGAGACAATAAAGATGAGGGCTGGAAGGCATATTGATCTTCGCATTGGCCCATGATATGAAGCCTACCACAAAGAGTAGTGAATTCAGTTAGAGAAACAATTACACTGACAACTATCAGGACAATGGTAGTGAGTGAGAGAAATAGAATGCCTGTCTTGAGTACAGGCAGGGTGTGTGTGTAGTGTGGGGGATACAGGGGGCATCAGTGGTGAGAATGTTGCATTGGTGAAGGAGGGGTGTTCTTATTTATAACTGAAACTCAACTACAGACATGTTTGTAATTATGTTACTTAAATAAAGATATTTAAAAAAATAAAAACTGCTTGGAAGTTCCCCTCCCACAAATTATTATCACAGGCATCAATATTAGAATATTTCTACCAAGGAAAGCACATGTTCAAAAATGGAATATGCTGTTGTGAGAATATACAGATTTCTAGCTTACATTAAGTTTGGTGGAGAAATGATGAATTTTCCTTTTTTCTTCCTGCAAGCCATTTTATTAGAGTAGTGTCATTGGTTTATCACTTTCCTAGATTGTAAATCATGCCAACTGCTGCTGGAGTCTTCAGTGTATGTGGCTAAGTCTCCCCTGTATTGCCTAGTACATGGACCAGGACATGTACTTGTATTGTTGAAAAGTTGTTGAATGAAAGAATGCTCATAAATGGTCAATTCTCTTGCAGAATGTTGGATCAAGTTAATTCATAGTTAAGAGAGTTAGATATCATTTACAATGTTCCTCAAAACAAAGGATGTTTGCTAATGAATGTTTCTAAACTGTTCACAACTTAATTAATTTTAGAAAACACTTAAAAGTGGGCTCTTGGTACAAAAGAACAGCAAGACTAGGTCAATCTGTAAAAACGATTGATTTCTGTTTTCAAAAGAAGAGACAAAAGGCCTATTTTTAACAGGAGTGAGGCAGCAGTATGGGGAATGCTTAGCAAAAACATTCCACCTCCCCTTTTTTATAAATAAGAGACCAATCGCCAGGCAGCTGAGAGAAAAAAAAACCAACTTTGCGATTCTCTCTCTCTCTCTCTCTCTCTCTCTCTGTTCTTTTTTTTCTTGCCCTTTTTCCTTCTGCACCCTCTTCCTTTTCTCTCTCCATTGTGGCTTGAAAAATTCATCTGTTGCCAAGCTAGACACTTAAGTATTCATTTTATATTTCACTTGCTGGCTAGATTGTAAAAAATTAAAAGTTGGAAAATTCTTTAACCACATTTCCACATTTTGAATCATAGTATGCTAAAAACCTTAATCAGAAACTTTCAGATAATTAAAAACATTCACACTTAAGGCAGCATTGAAAAAGCAACAACAAACTGCTAATCATTATAAAATAAATTAAACTGATTTAAAAAATAGGACCAACATCTGGTGGTGCTGAGTTTAGGGCATATGGGGCTAGGGATTATACTCAGGGTCTTGATAATGTGTTGTATAACACATATATCTTACCACTTGAATCATATCCCCAACCATAGAGAATTTTTTTGTTTTGTGGTCTAGGAAGCATGGATGAAATTGTGTAAATTTATTTTGATGTACAAGGTTTCTAAACATCCACTATCATCATCGAAGTGTCCAAGACACTCCACACTCAGGAGTTTGTCACAGCCCCTCAGGAGTGGACAAAACTCCTGAGTGGAAATCGTGTCAGAAAGG
>PVKC010046313.1:0-11258 GCA_004027635.1 Crocidura indochinensis
GCGCTGCCGGGTGTGACCAAAAAACCAAAAAAAAAAAAAAGTGAATGAAATTGAATGAAATAATCATCAAATCAATAAAATATTTCTAATATTTTCCTACACAACATAGATGATGGTGATAGCATAGGTAGCACTGATAACATAGGCACTGTAAATGGATGAGAAATAATTATTTCTTATTGCCCAAAACATCAAATGCCATTAAAAGACAAAAATAAAGGATAGTACATGGATCATTCCATTCTGTTCATTTGTTCTTATAATAGATAATGATTTTATCATACCACACTAGAAAAATGTTCAGTTATTTACAATATTGTTTAATTAACAAGACTCCAAATGTTCTCTGGAGAGTTCACTAGCAAACAAGAAAGCATTCTACATAGAGGGATAGAAACGACTTAGTTCTTGCTAAATCTTGACCTTGTCACTGAAGCTTACACACTCTGGAATTAATCCCAACACATTGCGTTGGTGGTCAATTTAATAGAAATGTATCTGACAACTCAGATGTTATTGCCATATGTGGTATATGCCCAAAGTCTAACACCAGTAGCTATAAATGTGACCTTTGACAATAGGTTCTTTGCATATCTAACCAAGTCTAAGTACAATGCTACTGGAGAAGATTGACCATGATCTACTGCTTTCTGTCTTGATAGGAAGGAGATTTGGATTGGATACAAACAACACAAAGTAGGGGTGACAACAACACTAACAGAAGCAGCAGTGTGCCAAGTATTGTGGTTACATACCAAGGACTGCTTGGAATCATAATATGTTTTAAGAGGCAGGGTAGGTCTTTCCGACTCTACAGCAATGGTTGGGAGCAAAGGTCTGTCTATCCATATCTCCAGGTAGAACTTCTGGCCTCCAAAACAGTCAGACAGCAAATTTCTGTTTCAGACACTAAATTCAAAGTGTATAGTGCTTCATTACAGCAGCCCTAGAAAGCTAATACACCACCTTCGTGCTTTGGGGGAGAATTACTTGTAAGATGGTTAAAATCTACAGTGTTGAGGTCGGAGAGGTGGCGCTAGAGGTAAGGTGTCTGCCTTACAAGCGTTAGCCAAGAAGGGCCGAGGTTTGATCCCCCTGCGTCCCATATGGTCCCCACAAAGCAGGAGCAATTTCTGAACCGTTTAGCCAGGAGTAACCCCTGAACATCAAATGGGTGTGGCCCGAAAAACCAAAAAAAAAAAACCCCAAAAACCAAAAACCAAAACAAAAAAACTACAGTGTTGGTAATGTTCTATATAGTTGGAAGAGCAGACAAAGAAGTAAATGGGACAAGATTCTCTGATATTCTAGCTGCTTCTAATTTCATCTACCCTATACATATTTCTGTCAAAGATGTACATTTAAGACGATTCCTATTTTTGAAATGCAAGGAATGAGGCCAGGAGTCTTCATGTCACACAAGAATACTCACCTCCACATGCTGACAGGTTTGGATGAGTTTGGCCAAAAGCGTCTCCAGTTCTGTGTTCCTCTTAATCAGGTTGGTGAGGTTACTCTCTAAGTTTTGCTATTCAAAAAATAGAGAGGAAAATTATCATTCAGAATACAGTTAAGACTTACTATACAACATTTCTCATAATCAGGAAAACTGAAGATATTTTCAAGAAACCTCAGTGAAGCCTATGCAGTTTCAAGCAGTACAGAAATAAGCTGGCTTTTGAAAAGTTGTACTTAAGTGAATCATTTCAAAAAGCCTAACATTCATCCATCTTCTTTCAGCTTCTTGTCCGCCTCAGGCATATTGAACAGAGCACTGACTTCTAGGTTGTGAACTGGAGATAAAGCAGGTAATTAGATTTCTAGTCCTATATATGAATCAGAAATGGAAATAATGAGAAATTTATGCCCACATCAAATCCACTATTATTGAATTATTAATACTGTCCATCTTCAGGGCAGGCTGAGGTCAGTCCCACCGAAGAAAATTTGGTCCTGCTATTGCTGACAATGTGGACATTTATAGGCATTTAAAAGAAATCAAATCATGCACATTTATTCACTCATGGTGCATTTTATTGTATGTAGTTCAATTCTTTGCCTAGCAACTCCTCAAGGTCAGAGGACATTATAGATTTTACTGATGAAATTATCCAAACTAAAACTATAAATTTATATAAGGGCAACTAATATAATATTTATATAATAATAAAAAATTTTAGTGATGAGGGAGGGACCTAGTGAGATTAAAAATACTTCCAAAATGACACAGTAGCTCACATATCAAGTGGGATTATTTGATGATAGAGGACTTCCTAAGTATGTGGATTCTGAAAAAAATTGCTAATCATCAAATACAGCCTAACTTGGGTTTCTAAGGAGAGATTTCTATAATGGCCTCAAAATGCTTCAATCACTTACCTCTCACTAAAAGCATCACTGGAAAGTATTATTTATTTATGTTATATGCACCTGAAAAAGATGTCCTTTAATGCTACATGTTTTCTGTCATTATTCTGTTTATTGATCTAAAATTAGGGACCAGCGATAAAGTATAGGGGCTAAAGCACATGTCTTTTTTTTTTTCCAGTTTTTTTTTTCTGGCCTCACCCGGTGGTGCTCAGAGGTTACTCCTGGCTGTCTGCTCAGAAATAGCTCCTGGCAGGCACGGGGGACCATATGGGACACCGGGATTCGAACCAACCACCTTTGGTCCTGGATCGGTTGCTTGCAAGGCAAACGCTGCTGTAAGGCACATGTCTTGTATCAGCAGATCTGAGTTCAATTCCCTTAATGGAAGTAAGGATCAGTTAATTCCCAGCATCACAGGGCCTAATCCTTGGACCCCAACATTTAAATTTGGTTGGCCAAGAATTACTAGGAGTGGCCCTGTAGCCCCTTGGGCAAATAGGATCTAAACTTAATCCCTAACATTTTAGAGATCAAATTTAAAGTCCCTTGTGATGCTTCTATTTCCAACCACAATAAACTTGTCCTGAGTAAGTTTCCATTAGATTCCACCATTGTTATTAATTTTGCATGCTGTTCAGTTATTCATCTCTTCATACAATAAGTATTTCTTAAACAGAATAGAGACTACAGGTCAGTATCTTAGATACCAACCGAGGAAAGAAAAAGAAAAATATCTCCTCCCAGGTTTGGAGAGATATCTCAAAAAGCTGAATGCATCCATTGCCATCAGAAACCCAAGGAGAAATCCCTCGCAGCATATGATTCCCCAAGTACCACTGGGCTCGATCCTTGAAATACTAGAAGATGGGGTAAAGAATAAACTATTCCCTGTCCATGAGGAGAGAGTTGTGCTGCAGGGGAGCAACTATACACAGAGAAAGGAAAGACAGGATGGCCTGGAGAAGAATTGGAAGAGTTCAGGCAAATTTCAGCAGAAGCTGGAAAGACAGGAGAGATGTCATTTAATGAGAGCAGAAATGTCTTGGGAAGCTGGAGTAAAAGTGTAATTGAACTTAGGGAAAGAATAGAATGATGTCATATGCCAAGAAAAGGGAGGTGTCGGAAGACTGTTTTTTAACATAGAGAGTTCCACGAAAACAGGTAAAGCAACAACACAGGGAATATAATAGAGACTAGATCTAAGGTTTACAATGCCAGGTTTCAAAAAGTTAATAGCTTCATAACCATAATTCATTATGCTGTGAAAAATGCTTCTAAAAATGCTAGTTCTACTTTACAGACTTAGATTCTGAAAGTATACTGAAGAAGAGAAAAGCTGTCATGAATGCTTGAAGTGCATAAACCAGAAGCAGAAACTTATCTTTGGTAATTCTCAAACAAGTTACACTTTTTAATCTATTTTATCCTACTGCTCAGTTCATACTTTTGAGTGATTTCATTTTTCACTTCTAGGAGGATCCTTATCACATCTCCCTCTTCTTGTTGAGTAATTTCCTATTCCTGTTTTTAAAATACATTTCTCCCTTCCATAATTTGAAGAGAACTCAATATGCTTACACGAGAAAAGGCAATTCCTATTTCCTTGTGTTTGCATGATGCTTCCTGAAACCCTGACGTTACCTGCCTCTTGTCAGTTTTTGTCTGACAACTCCTTGACTGTCAGCTCTGTTCCCTGTTCTGTGGTAAAGCCGGGGTTTGCTCTGGTGTTAGGACTTTGGCTTGTTTCCCTAGACAAGGCATTTCCACATGACCATTTGCCACAGAGATAGAGCCTAGTGCCTCTGTTTCTGTTCCTGACAATTCACTCTAGCTTTAATGCAAGAACAAATTAATCCTTTTAGGCCAATGTTTTGTATGAATGAAGATTTCTGGTGTCCAGGTGTAAAGGAGGCAGTTTAAGGCCCCTGCCATGTGCCAGGAACACTCATAGCCCTAGCTCATGTCCACTTCTGAGAATCCAGCTTTATTCTCCCTCACCATTATGTATTTCCTTCTACCTTTGCCTCTTGGAAACTTTCTATAAATGTTTAAAGTTGGTTCAGATGCACTTTAAAAAGACTTGATTTACAATTCTCATGTGTTTCCAATTCAGGGACAGGTTGTGTGCCTCTTTCATGTGGCCTCAAAACCCAATCAAAACATTTTTTTATTTTTACTTCATAACACTCAAAATATCTCAGATTGGGATATCTTAAAGGAGAAACATTTCTGATTCGCACCTAAAGAAATGGATACAAGAAAAAGTTAGAGAAAGAAACCAGAATGTGATTGAAGCACAACTTAATCTCATGTGTGTGCATGTGCATATGTGTGTGTGTGTGTGTGTGTACAAACTTGCTTCCAAAGCTCTTACAAGCAACAAAAGTCTGGAGTTTTTCTATTGTTTGAATTAAATGAGTTGTGGATACAAAGTATATTATATGGAGAGGAGGGGAGAGGAGGAGAAAAATTTTGAAGCCCTTCAATATTCGGTGTCCTTGACTTGATAGGACTACTTTATGGCATGTTTGTTAACGGCTTTTGGTGTATTAATCTCAGGGAATCCTTTTACTTTTCTATTCGGCTGACCTTTTGGAGCAGGAAATTTCTAGGGAAATACATCATCTCTCTGTTTAGATTCTCATAGGTATGAGTTTTCTGAAGCTAGTCAGCAAAAGAGCCAAATAGAATCTAACAAACATCTGCTTGCTTCTCCCTCCTGTTATTAAGTACACATCATGTATAAAATCTGTTTTTAATCATCAAATCTTAGACTAAAGCCCATGTGTTTGGACCCATCATCCTATCTAAATCCCTGGGGATTATTCAAACATAAATAGTACAAGTGTTAGTAACATCTATGTACAATGACTGAGTTGCTTAGGGATATAATAAAGGCAAATGAAGATGGGAGAGAAACTAGTTTCTACAAAGAACCAAAGTACATTTTGAAGATAAATGAACAAAACTCAGTCTTCAAATGAACTGCACATCCAGAAGCTTCCACTGGAGGAATTCTGCAGAGGTTTTCTAGAATTTAACTCTATCATTAAAATCCTACATTACCATAAGTATATAGGCCCTATAACCTCTTGCTTATGGCTATTTTTGTACAAAAGACCGATAATATGATGTGGCATAAGAGCCTTGGGACTGAGTGAAACAAGGTATCAACTTCTCTGAGGAGATATAATACATGTTACAGAGTACAAAATAGAGTTTGAGTTTCTTGTTCTCACCTCCAAATTGACAATATATTTCTATCTTGCAGAGCAAAACTTTGTAGAAATTCAAGGAGTCAGGCATGAACAGCCATTCACCTATGCCAAAGGAAACTGAGCTGTCACACAGCTCAATTCTCTTGAACTGAAAAATGACTTGGGCCCAGTTTTGCTACCATAAAGTGTAGAGAGCTATAAACCTACTTATCCATGCTGGCATGATGATCAGATGAGAATGTGAACACCCCATGAACTATACAAATGTTGCTTAAAATAATGAATTATAGGATAAAACCTTCCGTTGGAATTTTAGTTTCAAACTATTTAGGTACTAATCCCACATTTCCCACTGGCTCATCACATTTCCCCCACTAAAAGCACCTTTGTCTTTTGGCCTCAGAGTACTATATCAGACCACAAACAGGTCTGATATAGGTCTGATACTAGGGTGATGGGAAGGACACAGGAATGTCCCCTAGGGAAACAGCCCTCAACCAACAACCCCTAACGGACAAAGGATGAACAGTCCAGTTCTTTCACCTCCTAGGTAGGACCATTTTGAATTGCATTGCACAAAACCCTCTGAGAGCCCCATGGGGAGAGTTCAGGTACCCAGTGCAATGACCTATAGTGAATACACCCCTTCTACTTCCCTTCTTTCCGGCTCCCCGCTCCCTTACAGATGCTTCCTGGCTCACCTCCTGACTCCAGTTCTATGTCAGGGTCAGCTTCTGGGAGAATTCAACTAAAAATCTTTTCTACCAACATCCTCATCCTCTGTTTCAGTATGTTTTCTGAGACAGGGTCACATTAAAAAAGGAATTTCTAAAAAAAAAAGGGGGGGATTTCTTTCTCTCTTTCTTTTATAAACTAAGCACCATAATTACAGGCATGATTGTAGTAGGGTTTCAGTCATAAACAGAACATCCCCCTTCACCAGTGCAACCTTCTTACCACCAATGCCCCCATTTCCTCCCCCACCCCTGCCTGCATTCAAGACAGGCATTCAGCTTCTCTCATTCATTAACATTGTCGTGCTAGTTGTTAGTGTAGTGAATTTCTTTCTCTGTGAATATTTGCAAACCCACAGGATCTTATCTTCTCCCCATCTTTCTTCTTTTTAACTCTTTCTGGAGGTCACATACATCCAAATTCTAGGGCCCAAAAGCCACACCACATACAGTCACTAGAAATACAACTCAAACCACAAATGTAAATATCAATGGAACTTTTCTAAGTCATGGTATCAAAAGTCAAAATAAACATGTAATTCCTTCTATTATTTTGTTGTTGCCTGGTTGGTTTTGGGGACCACACCTGGCAGTGCTCATCTTATTCCAGGCTCTGCAGTCAGGGATCTTTCCTGACAGGACTTGGATGGGACCATATGGGATGCTGGGGATCAAACTCAGGTTGGCCACATGCAAGGCAAGTGCCCTGTTTGCTGTACCATGGCTCTGATCTTGAAAATTTTAATTTACTTAATATCGAAAAGATGGTCACTTAAATGTGTAAACATGGTTTTTAGATCACTGAGTTATTTGAACTTCTCTTTCTTTTTTAACAAAATCTTTGGAATCTGATACATGTTTACATTAGGCACATTTCTGTGTCTCAGCTGCTACATACAGGTGCTATGTTATTAGCCACCACAGTGCCAATGTCTACCTCACTTTTTCTAGATACAAGGCTTTGTAGAAAATACTTTGGGATTTAATGGCCATGTCCTCTGTTGTAATTATTTAGTTCTGCTGCAGTTCTAGCCATAAACAATATGCCAAGAGTGAAATTTTATTTACAAAAATAGGTAGTGAATGAGATTTGGTCAAATTCTTCCTGGGCATTGGTAAATGTTCTTCCTAACATCTGTACAGCAGGAAAAATCTGTTTCCAAGCAGAAAAAATGACAAAGCCATTGAATGTATTGAGTATCTACCATAGATAAACATCGAATCTTTGTCAATCTGTTCACATTATAAACTTGCCAGTAGTCACTGAGGAAATAATAAAGATGGAGAACTATCTGTTGGACAACTCTTATGAAGTCTAATGTAGTAAATTGGAACATTGATTATTAGTTCATTTCACAACCACGATAGATTATTTAAACAAAAATTTTATTCTTTAGGGCAATACTTTCTATTTCTAATTTTTGTTGTTGTTAGGGAGATCACACATATGATGCTCAGGGAGCTCATACATATGATGCTAAGGGGACCAGGTGGTTCTATAGATCAAATGTATCCCTCCTAAAAGTACATGGTCTGGCCTTTTGAGCCATCTCTCTGGCCTGAGGGCTTTCGGATTGGTGTCTGAACCCAGGAGGACGGATTTGTCAATTTAGAAGACTTCTAAAGTAATACAGTATATAGAATTTCATACAATCATATGATTTCTGGGAGGGCAAATACAACATGATTGAAGACATTCTTTGGGCTACACCCATGCTCAGGGGTTACTCCAAGGTCTCTACTTAAGAATCACTCCTGGTAGTGTTGTTTCACAGAACTATTTCATAGAAGTCACCAAAATGCCCTTCACAGCAGCATCACCACAAAAAAAGATGGAACTTTTCTAAAGGTTTCTAAAGGCTACAAAAGATAGAGTTAGTTTTCTTGATATGAAGCAAGAGATTGGGTGGAAGTCAGATTTGTGAAAGCAAAAGTTGTCGAGCATGTGTTACATAAACAGCAAGGCTTCACTGCATCTTTTATGCAAAAGGGATGATAACTTTTTCCTCCAGTTTTGAGTGCATTATTTTCATGGCCTTGTGCTTAGCCTACTTCCTGTCGGGTAATTTGCAGTGAAGGTTATTTGAGGTGATAATTGAACAGTCTAGGGCAGGACAACAGACTTTTTTTTACCAAAGTCAACCTGATCCCTTAGGCATGGCTCTGGACAACCCCTGAGAAAAGTATAGCCAACTTAACAGATGAGCTTTGTATGTCTGCCTACATTAATACCCAATGAAAGAGCAAGGTAAGGCAAAAATACCCCTAATTTTAGCCTTTGGAGACCTGCACCTCGAGTCATGTTACAGGAATTAATGACTGGTCATTGAACACAACTATTAAAATGTATGCCTGAAATAGGAGATTTCAGGAACTCCTTTTTGGTTCGGCCAGGCTTTCAAGAATGTTTGCTCTTATTACGAAGTCCATGCTTCAGAATGTCTTTAAAGTCTAATATTAAGCCTGGAGACTTTTCAAGGCAAACACAGATCTGGCTTGTTTCTTTCCATAATATTCAGAGTGACATTGAGGAACTGTGTCTGTGATCCTGACACCCAAACCACCACATGAGCACCATCAGGCTATGAACATATTGAGTGCCACAGCCTGTATATTTTCTTCTCCAAAACTTTAATCACAACCTTTAATATGAAAACATACCCATATTAACACATGCCACCTGCAGAAAAAGCGTACATTCTTTATATGTAACGAAGCCCTTATGATATTTTAATTATACTGAAATTGGGGGGGAGAGGCTTAAAGGTATCTTCAGGTTCAGCCCTGGCAGACAGCAGACATAAGGTTTTGTTTTTAATGACTTTTTCATTGGTTATGATAGTGAATATTTCCAAATGTCCTGGCAAGGTAGCCCACTCAGGGAACTTCAAAAACATAATAAAACTCAGTCTACATAGAAATTTAAGTCTCCTGTTCCCCAGAATACAATTTAAGCTATTTTGATAGGCATGACCATATTTACTTTGTCACGTTTTATTGTATATTTTTGCATCAACTCAGCAGAATTTGTTTTAGATATTTATAAATTCCATCAATGAGAATTCAGTATTTATTATTCTAGCTGCTAGTCAATAATATATAGGATGTAGTTTATTGTTTTAAAGTATCTTTCAAATTTTGATAGGGATAAAGATATATCTTAGTATATTTGTTGAGTTGTAATTTCAACAGCTCCAATGAGGAATACTTCTTACTGTATGCTTCTCATCTCCTGGTCCTATTTCTTTTTTTTTTTTTTTTTTGGTTTTTGGGTCACATCCGGCAGTGCTCAGGGGTTACTCCTGGCTCCCTGCTCAGAAATTGCTCCTGGCAGGCACGGGGGACCATATGGGGCACCGGGATTCGAACCGATGACCTTTTGCATGAAAGGCAAACACCCTGCCTCCATGCTATCTCCCGGACCCCTCCTGGTCCTATTTCTACCAATCAACTACTGGCCAATAAGAACATTCAATATTGGTCTGAAGATTTTTAGATGACTAAGAAACTTTGAAATAATGATGTCCATTGAAAAATTGAGTAACCTTTTATAAATGAAATAAATGAAAAGAATTTTTAAGATTGTAGCCTGTATAAGAGCTATGAATTATCCCATATGGTGGCATTCCCACATGTCTTCTCTATTCCTTTACCCCAATTCACCTTATTTTCTTTCTAAACAAAGTCCTCAGGTTGTTACCATATATCCATGGTGCTGACTCAAGGTAAATGACCTAAGGCAAGGGTGAAGAGAAATGAGCGCTATGGTGGTGGGTCTGGTATTGGACTGTTGGATGCATGGTACCCTACCATTGACAGTATTGCAAAACAAAATCATAACAGCAACAATACACACAAAAAATACACACATAAGTGGCCAATATGTCAGTGAACAATTAGATGGTGAATAATTCTTGAGTGTCAGCCATACCCATTCATCATTAGGATCCATAATAAGGTTGGACAAATCACTTAACTGCTCTCAAAGGCATTCAATTTCCTCCTTTATAGAATGAGGATATTCTCTGTTGACCTTACATAAGAGGATTTGGCTAGGAGTTAATTGACTGGTTTGGAAAACTGGCTCACTTTTCCCCCTAGTTTTTGTTTATTGTAAATTTCAAATAACTAAGAGTAACCTAAGACTAGAAAAGAGCTGGCATTTAGTGTTGTTCTGTGAGTATATTTATTTACCCATACCTCTGAAATATAAATGGTAGTACCCTAAGTTATTTATGGTTACTAGAATAAAATATTTTAATTAACAAAAGGAAAGTAATAAACAAAAGGGGAAAAAAGAATAAGATAGTGAAAGGATTATAGAGATATTGGAAAGAACATTGATAGTAGTTAATTATTTTGGCTCCAAAGAAGCTTTCAAGTTGGGGAAATGTTTAATCCCCTAAACCCTGGGTCAGCAAACCACACGCCAGGACAAATCCTGCCTGCTGTGCCTCCTTTTGTCTGCCTTGCCAGCTAAGAATGCTTTTCATAGTAATGATTTTTAAAACTCAAAAGAAGAAAAAAAATCTGAGACACATAAGTATATAAAATCCAACTTTTGTGACCATAACATCATATGGAAGTAAAGACACTCCCATTAATTCATATAGTATCTATTCATATACTATCTACTTTGGAGAGTCAGTGGTCAGATGTTTAATACACCACATGAAAATGGAAATATTTACTATCTTGACCTTAGCTGAAAGCTGCTTTCTTGTCTTTAAAAAAAAAAATAAACGTGGGCTGGAGAGCACAGCGGTAGGGCATTTGTCTTGCATGCTGAAAGACGGTGTTTCGAATCCAGGCATCCCATATGGTCCCTGGAGACTGCCGAGCAATTTCTGAGCGGAGAGCCAAGGGTAGCCCCTGAGAGCTGCCGGGTGTGACCCCCCCAAAACAAAACAAAACAAGAAAAACCCTCTTTAAAATT
>PVKC010046314.1:0-11269 GCA_004027635.1 Crocidura indochinensis
ATAAAGTCACAATTATTCTCACAGATGTTTCCAAGCTGTTTACTGAACTTTTCCTTTCTAGATTTTATCATACTTGTGTTTTTGTTGGATCTTAATAGCATTTGACAGATTAGAGTAAGGATAATTTCAAATGACTAGAGGTAAATTTGCAAAGAAAATATATAAGTATGCAATTTTCTATTATAATCCATTAAAAATAAAAACAAGAAATACACAGAAAATGACTAGAGACTACTTGTGAGCAAGTATGTGTCTGCTCTCATTTTCCCATGGCTGTTTGGTACACCAATTGGAATTAAATTACTTGTTAATACTTGTCTCCCTTTTGCCTTTAGTGTTGCAATTTGCTTACCTAGGTTTCATCAACACATTTAAGGAAGCATATGTGGAAATTTCCATATAACATATTTCTAAACAAGTCAGGTGCTGATAGTTGAATTGGAAACCTCTTTCACTATTATCAATTTTCCAATTTAGTGTTTTACTTATTTATAAAGATGAAAATGCCATAATGAGTGGGAGTAGCTTTAAGTCACCAAAAATATCAAACTGAGATTTCAACTGCTTTTGCTTGCCTTAGTCATGGAGTCAAAATGAAGAGAGGGTGTGAAAATAAAGAATTTCAAGATCTGTAAGTAAATTATGCTCTTTCTTGTTTGTTGTTAATTACATATCTGCTACTTTCTGCAGCTCACCTATTCTACCATTTATATCCATCTGAAAGATCCCAGAGTGTGGTTAAATTTCTGAATCAGTCTACTACTTCAAATTTTGGGGCTGTTATCTCAAATTCATTTTTTTTTCACATTTGAAGTGTCTGATAAACCACTAAGCAATTTCCAATATCTCGGTGCAAATATTTCATAAAGAATGCAAATTAAGTCAGGCTAGGTATTGATCATATTAACAAAATAATCAACCTCAACCTCTATAATGATGTTTAAAACCCAGTGAATTCTTTCTTGATTTCCTAATTAACCGAAGTGGTACAGTTAGTACAAACAGACTTAACATCATAACTAGTTTTCTGACAGAGACCATACTCAGTAATTAAGGACAAGGGTCGGTGACATCACTTTCAGAAATTTTTGTCAGAAAACATGTGCCAGAGATTAGTGCCCTGTTCATACTGTGATTCTCACAAGTCTTAAGAGTCACCAGGGAAAGCCATACCTGGTTTTTCTCCAAGAGGACAATGGAGTTCCAGGAATCAAATACGGAACTTCCAGAAATGTGTTGCAACATTTTTAATTATATCCTGAACCTGCATAACCAGTCCTCAATGCTTAAAAATGTAATGGTCTTACTTGAATTTTCAAAACTTAAAATTTCTCAGACTTCCATCCCTATTCTTTCATCTCCAACCCTCTCCCTCCGCATTAGCCTTTTTCTACTGCCCCAACTATGTATGGTTGTTTATAAAATGGTTCCACATCTACTTACCTCTATTGAAGATTGCAGTCCTTTGAAGCTTATTTATTTTGTAAGTCCAATACGTATTACTGTTCAAACACCAGATAGCAACTTAGTATACACAGAATATGTATATTCAGTATGTACAGAATAGTTACACAAGTTCCCGGATTTTCAGGCACAAAATTTCTCCAATTCATGAGTTGTCTTTTCTGATAATTTTCTTTCTTTCTTGTAGCTTTGGTTTTACCTCAGTATGCCATCAAAAAGTTGTCATGATTCTTCTCCTGGATTTTTCTATTCATTAAATGTGTTTATATTATAAAAAGAGTCAGAATTTTCTCAAATAAATGTATTGACCTTCTTTAACTTTCCAGCCACTTATAATTTATTTTAAATATTTAGTAACTTAACTGAATTCCCACAGCTTTTTCAAAGTTGAGAAAAGAAAAATCTGTGCATTTTAGTGGGGGTTGAAAAACCCATTCTCAAAATTAATGCTAATTAGATGGAAAGGAGCTGTGTATTACAGTCTGGGGGGAAAAAACGCAAGTCAAAAAGATTAGGACATCTGAGAAATCTATAGAAGTCCCCCAAAAGATAATTTTAACGAAATAAAAATACATCAATGAGAAAGATCAAGTGAGAAATCTTTCAAAAATAAACAAAGTTAAAATTAAACAATATCTATGGCTAATGAATTATACCAAGCATTTATTTTATTACTATTATTATTATCATTTCCAATTGTATAAACCTCATATCAGTGATTGTGCTATAGAAAAAAGAAATAAAATTCTTAAAGTAGTTTGGGTTCTAGACATATTATTATTAAATAAGGGAAATAGTTCAACTATATTTAATTTGGGTCTAGGTTTATTTCAAAATATACTAATAAATAAAATATAAATTCTGCAGTTTTCATTATGCAAAAATTTTTAAAAAAGCATTTTTAATGTAGTTTTTGTTCAGCTGGTAGAAAAGACTGCTAATTTTGTTGTAAGTTTAAGATTGTTTAAAGATTCTAAGTTTGCAAAAGTATTGTATATTTAGCCATCTTTCAGTTCAAGAATAAAAATTCTTTGACCAATAAATTAATCAGATATATTGCCTATTAATAAATACATTTTGCTTTGGTATTATTTAGGATGGATTTTTTTATCTTAGGTTTTTTTAAAAATTTTCTCAACAAAGGGAGATAAATTGGAAGTTATAACATACACTGTCTCATGAATAAGATGATGAAAATATTTTTCTGCCTAGTAATTATTAAGAAAGACAAATTGATTGTTTAACTGTTCCATGTGCATTGCATGAATAAAGTTCTGAAGGAACAGTATCTCCTAAGATACATTTTCTTTTATTACACACTAGATAGCACATTACATTAATTAAAATTGATTTACTTATTCATTCCTAGGCCAACCAAAAGTCATAAATGTCCAATCTAGTTGCATTTAATTCTTGAATCAAAGAAATTGTAAGATAGCAGCAGGCTATTGTTATTTTAAAACACAAATTAATTGCACATCATTAGAATATTAATATTGTGACAAATTGATTATAGTAAGAAAGGGATATGAAGGAAAACTTCTTAATGGAGAAATTGTACTGGAATGAAGACTCTTATTTTGCATGTGATCAATTCCCATTTGATGCCAGTAATGTCACCTGAGCATGAAGGAAGGAATAGGCCCTGATTATCACAAGATGTGGTCCTAAAATGACAACAGAAACAACAACGCAGCAGTATGATTCTTAAATAGCTATCTTGTATCACAGTTTAGGCGATATATTTCAGATTATAAACACTGATCTAACTTTTTAGTAAAATAAATCTATTGCATTTCAAGTTAATCTGGGTAGCCTTTGAGATATACTAGGGATTCTAAATAGCCTTTGTTGTTAGAAAATTTAACAAGCTCTGTCTGAACTCAGTAGCGTTACTTAAAATAAAACTTAAAAGAAAGCAAAATAAGAAACAGTTCTGTGAGTGGTCCTGTGGCATCAAATAAAGCATGTATAAAAATGGAACAAAATAGAGCATCATTTGAAAGGTCTTACTGAGATAATTCACTAGAGAAAAATACTATCACTTCAGAAAAACTCAACTACAGAGAAGATAAAACTTTAGATATTCACAGCTAAGGATAATGGCCACTGGAATGGCAGGAAGGATGTAGAAGAAAGAAGCAGAGATTGAAAGAAAATGTTAAGTTTAGTACCTGAGAAAAACACCAACCTAGGTGGAAGAAAACTGAACACAAAAAAATTTCAGAAAATTAGTTTTATACCATAGCTCTGTAAGTTCCACTCAGATCTCTGCAGAACTACACTGTGTGCTGCTCCTGGCACAAGGGAAATATCCTTCCTGAGGAGACACACCCAAGAAGATTACAGTTTTGGCTCATATCAGTGGACTTGACTTCCAAATTAACATTGCCTTGGTCCTGTGCCAGACAGATTCCTGCTGAACAATTAGACATTTCAAATAATTAATTTCTTATTGGATCTCATATGCTGAAAATCACAGGACTATTTAAACCAAATAAACAACAAACAGTAGTACACTCAGAACTGGTGTTAGAGCAGTAACTCAGAACAGTATTAGAGCAGCCATTGTGGAAAGGAGTTGTGTGGTCCCTCAGGAAGTCACAGGCATTTCTGTGCCTCTTCTGTCTCTCACACTTATCTATTGAGCCTGCCTCTATTCATAAGATCATTCCAACCTTCAGGCTTCAGCTATTGACAATCCACAGTATTGTAGCCAATTCAAAATCAAAAGAAGCTCCCCAAAATTGAGTACACCAGATTCAAACACCTATTTGCTTGAAAACACCTGGTAATCCAAAAAAGGTAATTCTGTTGATTTGGTTTTAGTTTTGGAGCTATACTCAGATGTGGTCAGGGTTTACTCCTGGGTCTTTAGCTTGAGGACCATGTGCAATTATCAAATTAATATAGATTGTGAGCAGCTCAAGTACTTTACACAGTGGATTAGCTCTCTGGCCAAAAAGGTAAGTTCTTTACCAGTATTCTAAGTGTCAGAAAAAGATTTAAGAGCTATCTGTCTATAACATGGACAGGATATATTTATTTCCAGGCCACAACTTAAAAAGTCATTCCTAAGAAGATAATTGAAAGCTGCCAACCCTAAAAAATAGTACTATGATACTCCTTACAAATGAAACCCACCCATCATACTTTAACAAAAGCTACCTAAGACCTAGTACTTTCAAATATGAAAAACCCATAACTGTGAAAAGCAACTTACTGAATAGATATATCTAGGTGCAAATGATCACAGTACCCAGTCACGGCTCAAATCAGTTAGATTGTGACAACATACCAACCATTAAACATTAGTAGTTTTGAACCCTGAGCCAGAGCCAGGTTAGCGAGACCTTGGTACTATAATAGATATAGAATGTAGGTGTCAAATATCCCCTATAGTCATTTAGACACATATGAATCAGAGTTATGTGCATCATGTCTTGCAAAAAATTAAGAAAACTTCATAAGGTGTTTGTGACAGACAAAAATTAGTAAAAATGTAAAAATTAGCTTGATATTGTGAACAGGAGCAGTAGATACCTGCTCAGAACATTTGAGACCCAGAGTTCCACTCTCAGTTCCAGGACTGATGAAAAGATGAAGGAATTCAGCAGCATCAACAGATGTTGATAGAAACAAAGAAAAGTTCTCAGGTACCTCAGAATATATAATTTACTCTAAGGATGATGACAGAGGTGCTATCAGCTTGATGTTTACTGAATGGAAGAAATTAATAGAAGGGAGATTTTAGTAACAAAAAAGATAATAAAAAATGTAGGGGTCAGAGTGGTGGTACAAGCAGTAGAGTGTTTGCCTTGTACATGCTAACCTAGGACAGACCATGGTTTGATCTCCAGCATCCCATATGGTCTTCCAAGCCAGGAGTGATTTCTAAGTGCATACCGTTGAGTATCACTGCATATGGCCCCAAAATAAAAGTAAAATAAAATAAAATAACAATGGAATTAAAGTCACTAAAGAATACAGTAGCAGAATTCATGAATACAAATATTGAATTAGTGATATCAAAGATCAGGCACATGACATTATCAACAAAGAAGAGTTAGTGTAGAAGAGATTTTAAAACAATAACAAAATTTTAAGGTAAATATATTAAAAATAGCAAGCCTCTATATTTAATATGTGACATAAATGGTCTCACAATACAGCTCCGGAAGTGACAGATAGACTCAATGAATCATACATTTCTTATAGTTTTTCATACTGTCGTTTGGTGAAAATGAGAAGAGAAGAAAGAAAGAAACTTCAGCTTGGTCCCTCAAAAGCTTTCAGGGGTACTAACTACAAAGACACTCATCCCCAGTACAGCAAGAACACTAGAAAACCTATGAAAAATATGTAAACTCCCGCCAAGCTCAGTGAATAAAAATGTCACAAAAGGCACAGAAATTTCAGTAAACCCTCGGAGAATGTAACTGTTATACTATGATAAGGATGTTCAAATTCAAAAGAACAATAGCACAGGTACTTAACAAGAAAATATGAGCCAAGATGAAATAAACTACCACAATCAGAAATGACAGAAATAATAACTTGGTAGCTGATATTTAAAAATTCAGTAGAAGTTCTGAATAGCAACATGACAGAAGCTGACAAAAACGGGGGAAAATAAAAGAATCAAAGAACTCCAGGATGAGAAAGAGAAACTGCTGGGACACAACATAAACTGACACATAGTTGTGAAAAAAATGAATAGCATACCGGAAAACCATGGGATGAATTCAAGAAGAACAATACAAGAATCATCAGAATCCTCAAAGAATAGGCAAGCAAATAAATCAGTGAGGGGTTAGAGAGATAGGCAACCTGGTGAGGGTTCTTGTCTTACACTTGGGCAAAAAGGTACACTCAAAATTAATCATATGGTTTCCTGAGCTGTGCAGGAGTGATTCCTGAGCATAGAGTAGGAGTAAATCCTGAATTCTGTTAGGTGTGGATCATCAGTCCAAATGGATTCATTAGTGAATTCTTTCAAATCTTTAAAACAGATCTACTGTCAATTCTTTACAGTCTCTTGGAGAAAATTGAAGAAACAGAAATACTCCCAATTTCTATGAAGGTTAACATCACCCTACTAAGAAAAGCAGGCACAGCACCATAAAGAAACATAATTACAACGTGATATCCTTGATTAACTCATATGCAAAGATCCTCATATTACAAAATAGAATCCATCAATGTATCGTAAGATCATACACAATGACCAAGTAGTACTCATCCCAAGTATGCAAGTGTGGTTTTACATGAGCAAGTTAATCTACAAAACAGACTATACCAATAAAACAAAACATAAAAAATAGATGCAGAAAATTATTGGACAAAATTCAGCACCCACGCATGATAAAAACTCTCAGATAGGAGCTAAAAGAAATTTCTTCAATATAATCAAAGCCGTTTATCACATGCCCATACTAAATATTATGCACATTTGGGAGTATAGAATAAAGAAATGGTCTTCCCTTTCAGTTTAGCACAAGATAATATTGTTCACTCTCTCTACTTCTATAGCACATAGTACTGAAAGTACTTGATATAGCAATTAGGAAAGATCGATATACCAAGGGCATCCAGATAGGAAAAATAATTCATGATATAACTATTTTATACTGACATATTTAGAAAATCATACTCCATGAAACAACTTCTAGAAACTATATATCTGCATACTAAACTCTTAGTATATAAAATTAGTATGCATAAATACATACTTTACATATACATAAATAAATTAAAGAAATATTTAAAAAATTAAAAGCCTCAGAAAAGTAAGTACCTCAGAATCAACTTAGCTAAATAGGTGAATTCTGTATATGAAAAAATCTACAAAATACTGTTTCAAAAAGTATAAGAAGACACAAAGACATAGATAAGCACTTCCTGCTCATGGACTGGGAGAATTAATATCAGTTCAATGGCAACACTCCCCCCAAACACTGTACAAATGTATTTAAAATCCTCTATGTCTATCCATGTCATTTTACAAATAATTTAAACAGTCTTGAAAATGATATGGTATAACAAAACTTCATGAATAGCTAATGCAATAGTTGGGAAGAACAAAGTGGGAGAACCACTATCCTTTACTTCAAACTGAACTATATTCACTAATAATAAAAACAAGATAATGTTGTAATAAAGACAGACTCTCAGGTCAAGGAAATATAATGTGCAGCAAGGAGATTCTATTCATCAAATGGTGTTGAGAAAACTGGTTAGATATATCACAGGCAAGCTGAATTTGCAGCACTGAGAGGGGTTTCAGGATTATTTGATAAGAGGATGGGAGCAAGGAGTAGGCAAAGAATGGGTACTCAAAGACCAGACACATTCAAGAGTAGTTGAAACAGAATCTAATTTATAGGAAGTTCTGCTTCATATTTAAGCAAAATATTATCAATAGCAGGAAATTGGGTATATCAAGCCTGACATGTTTTTTAGCCATAGGATTAAACATTATGTGTCAGCACAATCATTAGACAGCCATCTAAACATTATATGTATTTTATAAATTCTTTGTCATCAGCTTCATTTACCATAAAAAATAATCAGAAAAAATACTTATTCTTTCCTCTTGGAAAGGATTCTTGCTAGTCAACTATTAATCAACGAAATACAAGCCCATTGTCTATTAATATTATACCAGGAATCTATTGAAAAAGAAGGTTGATGTAATTAAAAGATCAAACATCTTTTAAGCCTACACATTACTAAGTAACTGACTAAAATATTATTGTTGATTCTATCAGCTTGGGAAAATATTGTAGTTCTACCAGCAGTTTAGGGTAACTAGGGTTTCTTCCAGAAATTTTTGTTTTTATGCAAGGGGCAAAGGTGCACAGTTTTTTTATGTACTCAGCATTGTTAGTTCTCATTATGTATTAATGTTTAATAAAAATCATTGTTGCTATTCTGACAACCACTAATTTAAGGCACCCTGGCCTTTTCTTAGTAGTGTCTGCCAGGACTGCACCCCCCTTTTCAGGGAGGAGGCTAGACCCATATACCACAGCAGTCCTGCTGTTATTCAGCCATCATGCCTATAGGCCAGGATCTATGACAAGTTATATGCAAAAAATAAATGCCAACCTCTCATTAAAAGAGAAGTCAAATAACTATGCATTAAAATCTTTATATCAGAATTGAAATTTTAAGGAACAGATAGGAAAAAACATAGGCAGAATTTTTCATGACACTGAAGCATCTTCAAGTATGAAACATCACTGACCAATCAAGTGAAAGCAAAGATAAAACTGTATTGCATTAAAAAAAGAAACTTCTGTACCTCAAATGAGATGGTGATAAGGATAAAAGGACTTACCACATATTGTGGGAAACTAGTCACCCAAAATATATCTGATAAGGCATTAAAACACATCTGATAAGGGGTTAACTTCTAAGATATATAAAGTACTGGTTTAGCTTAAAAAATAACCTATATGGCCAATCAAAAATGGGGAGAAGTTATAAACAGAACCAAAAAGGTATATCAAAAAATACTACACATACTTAACCATCAGAGAATTTCAAATCAAAACAAATAAAATACAATTTCATACCACAGATACTAACACACATAAAAAGGAAAAAGAACAACCAGTGCTGGCACAGATTCTGTGAAAAATGTACTCTCATTCACTGCTGGTAGAAATGTAGATAGGTCTATCCATTATGGAAAATAATATTGACTTTCTTAAAAACTATTTTGAATTCCCATATGAATAAGCAGTACCAATGCTGAAAATATACCATAGGACCCACAAAAAACAATGTAGAAAAGACATCTGCACTTCCATATTCATTGCAGCACTCATCACAATAGGTAGAAATTGGAAACAACCCAAAGTGTTCAAAATTGATGAATAGATAAAGAAACCATGGCACATCTACACAATGGAATACTACACAGATGTTAGGAAAAATAAATTCATGAAATTTGTTTATACATGAATGAAAATACGGAGTATTATGCTGATATCCTGAGTAAAATAAGTCAGAGTGAGAGGGATAGTCATAAAATGATTGTACTCATTTGTAGGATACAAAAAGAAAAAACTAAAATGGTAACATTAACCAAAACAATATACTTGAGTGCTAGACATAGGAAGTTTGCCACAAAGAGCAGGGGAGTGCAATTAGGGCAGAGAAGGGATCACCATGGCAATGATCACTCTGGAAAAGAACTGAGTGATGAAAATGGTAAGGTGATTTGCATGGTACCAATTTAGAAATAGTATTAAAAACCTCAGTGACTAAAATAAAAAGGTGGAAAGAGAAAGAAAGAGAGAAAGAGTGAGAGACAGAAGAAAAATGTCTGCCATAAAGGTAGTTAGGGAGCAAAGTGGGAGGGAGGGAGGAAAGTTTTGGAAGGAATGGTATTGTACACTGTAAGGTTGAAATTCAGTCATAAAAACCTTTGTAAATGTTTTTTGTAAATGTCTTTGTAAAAAAAACTTTGTAAATGTCACTCTGATTCAAAACATTTATTTAAAATATAAGTTTACATCAAGCTTATAAGAAATCTCATATATTTTAATTAATACACAGAATAACACACGAAAAAAATTCCAAAGTAACACCAATACACATTACAATCAAAATGGTAAGAACCAAAGTGAGAAGAGATTTATTTAAAAAAAACACTGTTTATAACAATCATTCTTTTCCCTAGCAGAAGGATCTTTGGAAACTAGTGGCAACCTTGGGGACTAGAACGAGATAGGTGGGAAACTTTCCCAGTAATAAGTATAGTGCTAACTCTCACCATGAGTTTAATTATAACTTCTCATTTTGGATCTGGTCATATATAAAGCCCCCTAATGTATTATTAGCTTAGGAAAAATTGAAATTTAATATAACTTTAGGGACTGCTAGTGTTCTGCTTTCAGGCTATTTACTTGTTTAAACAAATCACTTTCTATATCTAAAACTATAATATCCTAGTCCTCCATACTGGAATCCATGTGTGGCTGCCAGTAAACCTAACTTGAGAGTAGCAATGTTTACCAGCTGAAAGATTCATGTTGAACATGGTTTACCCATTTCTGAGATTCATTTAAAAAGAAAATCGAAAGGAGGGAAGTCAATGCAGCAGCAAATCTGATAGGGCCTGTCGCCAGGCTTAGATCATTGGAGACTTCTCAGCATGGGGCAGGCTTAGACCCTTCCCTGTTGGAGATCTCTGCTCCTCTCACTCAAACTTACTTCTGCTCACACTTAAATGATCCATAGATCTTGGAGAGAAGACAAGAAGAACCTAGTAGAAGCTATCCTGCTGAATCATCATAGTGCTGTTATAAGTGGTCAGGCACAAGACATTTCCAAATTTCATAGTATTTATAGCCCAAAAGGAATGCAGATAATTAGATGGGAATGTTGTGAAGAAGTCCCCTAAACACAATGAACAACAACAAAAATAGCACAAAGTCTCAGCACATTCTTAGACAATTAGTCATGAGATTAATATGAAATATGTGTTGTAACAAGCAACATATTATATATGCCTGCTAAAGGGAGGAGGGCTAATGGAAGTCATAATCATTGGTTACAGAAGGGTTACAGAAGAATCACACTAGTGGTGAGTTTGTTGTTGGAATATTGAGTACCTGAAATGACTGTATTATTGACTTTGTAAATCACAGTACTTAGATAAAGTTTCAAACTGGGAAATATTAATGAGACTGATTTGAAAAATAAGAAAATATCAGACTGGTATTCCTAATGAACCTGGGCACAAGACCCTCATAAAATCATAGGAAACTGAATCCAAAAAATATATCAAGGG
>PVKC010046315.1:0-11265 GCA_004027635.1 Crocidura indochinensis
CCTGAAGTGAGCTATGGGCTCCTCTCTAGTACACGGTAGCTGCAGCCACTTGAGCAAGATTCATCCATAAGGCTTAGGAAATCAGGAGGGTGGGAGACAGATTGTATCAGGGGCTGCTCCACTAACACATGGGCCCTTTCCTGCATTCTGAACCAGCACCCCGGCAACTAGCACTCAGATTCCTCTAGCCGCCCCACCCCAGGCATCCTGCCCTTCAGAATTCCACAGGTGGCTCTGCAAGGCTGTCTGTTTGGTGATGCTCTGACCTGAGTGCACGAATGTGCCCTGTATCCTGGAACTCCCACCAAGGCCAAAAGCTCATGACAGCACCCAGGCCTTGTCTAAGACTCAAGCTGGGTCTAGGGCTGCCCTGGGGGGAGTCTTGCCTCTCACTAGGGACTACTCTGAAGACAAACCATCCAAGAGTTGCCTGAATCTCCTTAAAGCATCCAAAGTCCCCCACCCACAAGCATTCAGAAACCGGGGGCTCAACGACTATCTCACCATATTCCTGCCCCCCAGGAAGGACAGGGAAGGAAGCCTGAGTTGGCTGAGAGCTGGCCAGAGCCCATGGCTCCCTCACTCGTGCCTCCCCGTGCCTACCCATGGTTGCCGACTCTCCCTCCCAGTGCTGCGATGCTGGCGGAGATGCCTCTAGTGCCAGGAATGCCTCCCTCCTGCAGGCCCAGCCTTCTCCATCCCCACTGCCACCTGTGCCCAGAATCCCGCCCACCTACCTGGCCCGTTGGGACCACTGTCCAATCAGGAGCTGAGTTGTGCACAAACATCCTGCTCTGGGCCCCAGATTGCAGGTAGGGAAAGCTGGTCCCGGGCCTGTCCCCCGGGTCCTCCTCAGGGTCTCCAGGACAGATCCCAGTGATGACCCCAGGGCCCATAGGGAGAGATCACGGAGCCTTGAGATATCCTGCGAACCCCTCCCATGGGGCCGGGCTGGGCAGAGTGGAAGCGGCTGGCACTGGAGGTGATTCTTCAGATTCACAGGTCAAGAGGCAGAGCACAGAATCTACCAACACCACTTTATCGACGCCTAACTTACTTGCTTTCCTTTCCTTTTCTTTTGCTTTTTGGGCCACACTTTGCTCAGGGATTACTCCTGGCTCTGAGTTCAACGATCACTCCTAGCAGGATTTGGGGGACCACTTGGGATGTTGGGAATAAAACTTGGATTTGTCAAGTAAAAGCAAGTGCCCTAGCTACTGTACTATCTCTCTGGCTCTC
Source organism: Crocidura indochinensis (assembly GCA_004027635.1). Classification (NCBI taxonomy): domain Eukaryota; kingdom Metazoa; phylum Chordata; class Mammalia; order Eulipotyphla; family Soricidae; genus Crocidura; species Crocidura indochinensis. Next base: position 1,240 of record PVKC010046315.1, read on the forward strand.
AACTCATTTTCTGCACTGCCAAGACTACCTAATGCTGTTTCCAGCCAAGGCTGGGGCTGGGATATGACTGGACAGGCACAAACCAAAGAACAAAGTGGCAGCCTCCACACCATTTACAAAAATTAACTCACAATGGATTATGGGCTTCAAAACAAGTCTATACAACTATAAAACTAATAAGGTGCAAATGCCCTACGCACTGTTGCTCTGGCCCCAAGACAACCCCAACGGTTGTCCCAGGCAACCATTAGTGTACATCTCCTGAAAGCAAAGGTGTGCTCTCGGCATGTCCTTCCCTCATAGCACAGTGTGAGCACAGAGTGGGGCCATATCTGAGCATTGTCAGTTAAGGAAAATTCTCTTTTCTTTCCTTGGAGAAATCCTTTCCCTAGTTTTCACTTGTGTCACTTGGATCTTTGGATTGTTGAGCTATATATATATATAATATCAATATATGTTTATATATAATATATATAATATGTATATATATATATATATTATAGCTTAGTGACATGTCTCTTGTGCCTCTAAAACTATATGCCCTTACTCTGGAGATGAGCAGACCCAAGCAAAAAGAAGGTAAATCAACTTGCTGATATGGTTAGCAGTGAAGTGGAGATCTGAACATTGATAACTGAATTCAGACAAGTTCTCTTCTCTGCCTCCTCCTCCCTCTTCAGGGCAGTGATCAGACTTCCCAGCACAGCCTTTACTGACCACACTGAGGATGAGCAGTGAATGGGGAGATTTCAGGTACTGATGTAGCCTTGTACTACACCAATCTACACTGAAATAAAAAGGCAAATCATTGCATGCTCAGATCTCCTTGAGAGATGGGGGCTCTTATCCCCCATTTCATAGAGAAGTTACATGTCCTTTTCTGGGTCACAAGCTATGGAGTAGAAGGGTTGGGAATCCACTCACTGCCCTTTCTCACTGACTTAATCCATAAAGCAAGAGTGACTATAATTCTAACACACCCAAGAATCTGATCTCAGTCCTTTGATCCAGAGGACTCTGTCCTCAGTACTAGACCAAAGCCAGAACATGGGAGAAGCTGGAAGGGTGAGCAGGGTATGGCTAACATGTGGTGGGCAGCAGCTGTGGAAAGTGGGAGAGCCATGGCCCAGTCTGCCTGCTAGGCACAGACCCTGGGTCTTCTCCAGGCTGGGTGCATCATGGGTGCTGCCTTACCTCCAACTGCAGGCTGATCCACTCACTAGAGGTTACGCACTCACCCTCAAGCCTAGATTTTTTAAAAATAACTTTCAGAGGGGCCGGAGAGATAGCATGGAGGTAAGGTGTTTGCCTTTCATGCAGAAGGACGGTGGTTCGAGTCCAGGCAACGCATATGGTCCCCTGTGCCTGCCAGGGGCGATTTCTGAGTATAGAGCCAGGAGTAACCCCTGAGCGCTGCCGGGTGTGACCCAAAAATCAAAAAAGAAAAAAATTAACTTTCAGGGGGGCCGGAGCGATAGCACAGCAGTACGGCTGTGCTTGAATGTAGCCAACACAGGATGGACTCTGGTTCAATTCCTGGCATCCCATATGTCCCCCAAGCTGCCAGAAGAGATTTCTGAGCAGAGTCAGGAGTGACCACTGAGTGCTGCTGGGTGTGACCCCAAAACAAATCAAAACAAAACAAAAAACACCAACCTTTCAGGTCATACCCAGCAGTGCTCAGGGCTTCCTAGCTCTGCATTTAGGAATTACTCCAGGTGGAGCTTAGGGAACTCAATGAGGTAACCAGGATTGAACCCAGGTTGGCTACTTGCAAGGCAAGCAAGCACCCTACCTGCTACAACTGCTACTTGTTACTAGTACTACTAGTACTACCTGCATACTATTGCTCTCACCTCAAGCCTAAATGGAAAGGAACATCCCGGACCAGAAGAGACAGTGCAGGGTTTAGGTGCTTACCCTGCACTCGGCCAGCCTGAGCTTCATATCCGGTACCACATATGGTTCCATTAACCTTGCCAGGAATGATGCATAAAGCAGAGTCAGCTGTGTGGCCCGAAAACAAACACAATAAACAAACAAAAAGAAAGCATCTTAGCTACTAAGTCTACAGGTATACTTTTTGGATTTTTAATTTTGCCTTTTTCCTTTGTTTTGAGGCCACACCCAGTGATGTACACAGGCTTACTTCTGGCTGTATCAGAGATCACTCCTGGCACTGCTTTGGGGATCATATATGGTATTGGGCAGCACATGCAAGGTACTAATCCCTGTACTATCATTCTAGCCCAGTGCTTCTCAAATAGTGGGGCATGTCCCCCAGGGATGCCGAGAGGCTCTGTAAAGAGGAGCGCGTTTGACCTCAGCAAACACTGTCATAACAAGCTAAACCCTGTGTTTATGTTTCTATATGTCTCCGGAGCTAAGAGTTGCTTTTCAAACCCCACTTTGAAAAGCTATACATTGCAAAACGTGCTCATTGTAGCCATTAATCCAGACATCATCTCTGATTAAAAAATCAGCTCAAATTATTTTTTATATTTTTGTTTTGCAGTTTAAAGTTTTTTTTAAATAAAGATACTATTTACAGTTGTGTGGGATGGGATGCAAAAAATGTTTTCTTCTTCCTAGGGGGGCATGACAGAAAATAATTGAGAAGCACTGTTCTAGCCCCAGACAGCATTTTGATGTTTGTATATAGTTAGATATGTATATGATGTATATATATATATATATATATATATATATTTATATTAACCCATGGTATTTTCTGGGTTAAAATACCCAGCATGTGCTATGCTGCAGTGTGAACTAGTTTTCTTACTATAGACATTCTCAAAATAATGGGAGTACATAATTATGACTAAATAAATTTTAGGTATTCCCATCGTGGAATTCATGCCGTTTTGACAATGAATAATCTAGAGCTTTAGGTAAGAACAAAGAGGAAACTCAAAACATAATTAAAGGAGAAAAGGGCAAGTCACAGAAAGGTCTTTCTATTAGGATGCAATTTATATAATTCGCAAACAAAACTACATAGGTATGTCATGTAGGAACCCATGTAATAAAGTTCTAAAGAGGAAATATGATTAACATATAACTCATGATGGAAACCATAAATGGAAATGTACTAGGCTCAACTCTAGTCCCTCCCAAAATTTTGGGGACTGGGGAGACAAATAGTTAAGTACATGCCAAGTAAATATACGGTCTTAAGTCTGATCTCTGGCTTTATATTTTCTTTTTTTTTGGTTTTATTTTTGTTTTGGGTTTTTTTTTTTGGGTTTTTGGGTCACACCCAGCAGTGCTCAGGGGTTACTCCTGGCTCCATGCTCAGAAATTGCTCCTGGCAGGCACGGGGGACCATATGGGGCACCGGGATTCGAACCGATGACCTTTTGCATGAAAGGCAAACGCCTTACCTCCATGCTATCTCCCGGGCCCCAGCTTTATATTTTTTACAGAGTATTATAAGAAGTGTCCAAGAACCCCACCCAAACACCCTTAATATTAACCAATCCCTTCTAAAAATGACAGTGGGTCAGAGAGACAGCACAGGGGTAAGGTGTTGCCTTGCATGTGGCAAACCCAGATTAATCCCCAGCTTCCCATATGTTTCCTTGAGCTTTACCAGGAGTAATCCCTGAGTGCAGAGTCAGAAATAAGCCTTGAGATCTCTGGTACAGCACCATTCCCCTAAATAAAAACAAAATACAAAAAACAAAAACAGAAATAAAACATAAAAAAACAAACTGAAGTCAAGCCCCAATAGACTAGAATATGACCTTATTTGAAAATATATTTTAAAAAAACTTGTTGGTGCTGCCAGTAATTGAATGTAGGGCCTCATATGTGCAGGGCCCCTGCTCTGCAGCTGCCTAGACATCCCAGAAACTAGGAGAGAAGTATTGAGCAAATCCTTCCCCAATCTCAGGAGGAAGCAGTCTGCTGACAACTTGATTGGGAGTTGCTGAACCCCAGTTCCATGAAAAGGAGGCATCAGAGCTGCTGGCTATGGCAGGACTGCAGGCCCCTCTCAGCAAACCATCCACAGAGGGACACAATGGCTTTTCAGGCTTAATGCAGAGCCATTGGGTGACTGTCTCAGAAACCTTCATTACAGCAAATCTGAACCTCACATTTGTTTGCACCCAGACTCCATATGTAAAATAGAAACTAAAACCACCTCTGGCAGTCCATTCTACTCAGCATTAGACAGCTCACAGGCCAAGGACTGCTGGTGACAGGAAGGGCAGGAAGGGAACATGCTACAAGAACCCAGGACTTTCACGTCCTCACTCAGCAAAGCCACCAGCCTGGGCTGAAGATGCTGCCGCCTGAAGCCATCCTCTGGAGTCAAGCAGGGACCTTCTATATCTGCACTACACACAGACCAAGGCAGGCCTCATGGGGAGGCAGCAGGCTCCTTCTCTGAAGAATGTTCTGAAAAGCACAGAAAGCAAAATAGTATGGCAAAGGAAGTCCCGGACTAAAATGTTCTCCTAGCCCTGGGCTTTCCAGGGAGTCTCAGAGAAAGAAATCCCCGAACTGTGCTGGTACTGGAGATGCCAGTTCTGTAGACCAGGGTCAGTCAGCTCTGCTCAGCAGGATGCACATCCCTGTCCACTTAGCTAAAGGCCGAGGAACAACGCTGCCTCTGTGAGCTCCCACAGACTGTGAGGAGAGGGCCTGCAGCAGGCCTGTGTGAGAGGTAGGAAGACAATTCCAGACAGAGTACTGCATCTCCTGACCCTCTGCCCAGGTGCATTACTAAAGGGCTGGGTGTGCCTCTAAGGGTCAGGCACCTACTCCCATTATCTGACTGAACATAATCAAACACGGTTTTCCAATTGCACCACACACACGAGTTTTTTTTTTTTAATTTATAAAAACATTTTTTTTTACTATTTTTATTTTGGTGGTGTAGTCACATCCAGCAGTGCTTATGGGTTACTGTGATCTGGGTCATCCCTCCTTGGTCAGGGCACTATGTGGTGCTGGGTATCAAACTGGACTTCCCACTTGCAAAGCATACACTCATACACTTAATAGAGGTGTTCTGTACCACTCTGCCTCCAGGGGTCGCTGTTGACAAGAGCCTTGGCTGAGAAAGAGGCATTAAGAGAGCTCCCTTTATGCCACCCACTGCTTAAGGGCATTAGCTCTTCTCAGGCACAAAGCCTGGAGCCCTCATCTCTCACGTCCTCTGTAGTGCCTTTGCTGAGCTCTTCAGAAAGTCAGGGCCAGGCTGACATTTAGAAATGGGCCAATAGGGCCAGAGAGATAATAGAGCACTTGCTTTTCATGTCACTGACCTGGGTTCAATCCCAGCATTCTATCACCCCTGTCAGGAATGATCCCTGAGCACAGAGCCAGGAGTAAACCTTAAGCACCAAACCAGGATTAAGCCTTGAGCACTGCTGGGTATGAACTCCCTTCAAGAAAAGAAGTGGGCCAAGGATACTCCTTAAGTTCTCTAGGGCTCCCCCTACCCCCAATACCACATGAATAGTAAGTGGGGTTTTAGGATTCCAGTTCAGGCTTTCATGATTTTATTCCCTCATCTCACATATTCTTGAAGGTGGAGACTTTCCAGCCGGAATGAGGGCCTATGAGACACATTCTGTGCTGAGTATCCTGTTAGCATATATTAGTAACAACAATTATCCTTTATTCTTGCATGAAACAGTGTGATGAGTATATATCTTACTACTCATCATCTTTACCATCCTCACTGATTTTCACAACCACCCAGGACAGACATGGGCCAGATGTTTAGAACCCTCATTTTACCAGCTGCAAAGAGAATTATTTTGCTTAGACATGGGTCAGCTCCTGGACATGTTGCTCCAGATTCATCTTCCCTGCTTTTGGCCCCATGGGACATTGGGGGGGGGGGCAGTGAGGACATGAGGCTATGTGCCTGAGAAGAGCTGATGCCCTTAAGTTGTGGGTGGCACAGCCTTCACCCACTTTTATCCCCAAGTTCCCCCAGGGCCACCCAGACCACATGCTCCACTATGGTCCTGCCATAATGGCTAGAGGGGCTGCCAGGAAGTTATTCACAGGGCTTCTGTGTCTCCAGGTCCAGAATCCAGCCGTCCCCACACTATCCACATTTTGGTTTTTGGGTCATACCCGATGGCACTCAGGGGTTACTCCTGGCTCTATGCTCAAAAATCGCACCTGGCAGGCTCAGGGGACCATATAGGACGCTGGGGTTTGAACCACCATCCTTCTGCATGCAAGGCAAACACCCTACCACCATGCTATCTCTCTGGTCCCTCACTATCTACATTTTGGACAAACTTCTACTACATGCACTTCCTAAAGTTCCCAATCTTTGCACTAGTTGAATGCTAAGGATATAGTGGTAGTAGTAAACAACAGGTCTGGGTCTCTGAGCTCCTGAAAAGGGAACCAGGGTCTCTCTGACCTGCCTGCAAGCAGAGTGGACTGCAGGAAACTAAGCAGGAGGGCATTAGGAGAAAAGAAAGATGCAGAGCTTGGAGGGAGCTGAGAACAGAGACAACATTACAGCACTTGCTCTCAGCATTGGTCGCTGTATGAGCTGAAGTTCAACTTCAGTAAGATGGGGAAAGACCAAAATGTAGAGGGACCAGAGGGAGGCCGGTGGTGGAAAGAGAAGAGGGACATTCGAAATCTGGGCTGTGGGCCAAGCAGAGCCATTAGCATAACCCACACGTGCCTCTGGGAAACTAATCTCTGGTCACAAACTGGGACAGAGACTGGGCACTCTATCACAGTGGATACTCCATCCTGCTGTTCTGAGGTAAGAAAAAGAGACATGAGACATGAGGCACCAGACACCCCCTTATCTTAAAGAGCTGACTTAGACTCCAGAGAAGTGGCAGGACCATAGTAATTTCCAGGTCCTCTTTCCCAATGCTAACCCCCTTTAGTACAAAACACCTAGACACAAAGCTACTCAAGGACCCCCTCATACTTTGGTCTCCAACCTGGCTTCCAAGGATAGACAAGAGCAAAGAAGCCTCTTCTTAGGGACTTGGAGAGCAACACACAATTTGGCTGTTTTTTTTGGGGGCGGTGTTTTATTTTTGTTTGGGGGCCACACCTAGCCATACTCAGGTCTCAGTCCTAGTTCTATGCTCAGGGATCATTCCTGGCATGGCTCAGACCATTTGGGTGCAGGGACTGGACCTAGGTCAGTTGCTTACAAGGCAAACCCCTTAGTCACTGTACTACCTCTCCAGGCACTTACTTTATAAAGTACTGTGGAGGCCACCCCCAAAGAGATGAGGGGTGTATGCAGCTCTCAAAGTTTCAGCTCCAGTACATAGCCCTCAAACCAATTCCAGGTCCATGTACTTTCTTCCTTCACATGGAGGGACTGGCCCTCGGTGCCGACATGCATTTACAGTATTTTCATGATGAAGAAACGCCCTTTTTCCTAGAGAAGAAGAAAGGTTCTCAAACAAGGTGGCCATCACAGGGTCCAGGGTGGCAAATGTGTCCATCTGAAGAGAACCTGGATTTGGTTTTGCAGGTAGAGACCTCAGGTAGTCGGGAGTTGGGTGCTGGGGCAGAAGAGATACCTCCTCTCTCACTGTATGAGCTCCTCAGGCCTCAGTGAACCCTCATTGTAAGCACAATTCTCAGGGTGGCCCGGAAGTATCCCCTCCCTCAGGAGCAGGATGTGTGATATTTGCATCATGACACCATTTCTGTGAGGTTCCAAGTCCATCATGACCTTAGTGAAACATGATGCTAATGATCGCAAGTAGGAGAGCTAGCCAAGTGGCCTGTTTTAGAGCAAGATCACAGGGGCCGGATTTGGGGGGCACCTCTCCACTTTATTACTTTTTTTTTCTCTTTTGGTTTTTGGGTCACACCCGGTGGCACTCAGGGTTACTCCTGGCTCTGTGCTCAAAAATCATTCCTGTCAGGCTTGAGGGAACCATATGAGATGCTAGGATTCAAACCACCATTCATCCTGGGTTGGCCATGTGCAAGGCAAACTTCCTATTGTTGTGCTATCTTTCCAGCCCCAACTTTTTGTTCTTTATTTACTTTTTGTTTTAGAGTCATACTCGGCAGTGCTCAGGGGTTCCTCCTGGCTCTACACTCAGAAATCACTCCTGGCAGGCTCGGGGGACTATATGGGATGCCAGGATTTGAACCACCGTTCTTCAGCATGCAAGGCAAGCGCCTTACCTCCATGCTATCTCTCTGGCCCTAGTTTTGTTCTTGAGCAAGCTCCTTTGTTTATTTTTGGTTTGGGGCCACATCCAGTGATGCTCTGGCCTCTTGAGCAAGCTTTTTACCTAACCTGTGCATCTGTATTCCCCACTGTAAAGTGGAGCAAGTATCTTCTCTGCAACATGGTTATGAAGAATAAGGGAGTGAGACATAGAAGCACCAGCACAGAAGAGGACACAGCACTATATCTACTCACTGGACCCTTACTTTGGTATCTACTCTAATGCCATCTTAGATTCTCTTCAACTACACCAGAAACAGCTCAGCAGCGAGACCTGTAGTAGTCCGGGAGCACACAGAGCAGAAAAAAAAAAATGACACAAACAGGCCAAGACATCTAGTTAGGTACCTCAGGAAGTGGTACACACAAAATCTGCCACTGAAGGTAGGGATAACAGACAGAACACCAGACACCCCAAAAGATGAATTTTGAGTAAGTATCAAAAAGACTTTTTGTGGACTGAAGGGATTGTACAGTGGGTAGGGCATTTACCTTGCTAGGTTCAATACCTGGCATCACATATGATCTTCTAAGCCACACCAGGAGAGATCCTGGAGTGTAGAACCAGGAATAACCCCTGAGTACCACTAAGTACTACCCCCAAGCCAATAATAAATAAGTAAGAAACTCAATGAGATTAGAAAACAATACTGCGGGGCCAGAGCGGTGGCGCTAGAGGTAAGGCATCTGCCTTGCAAGCACTAGCCTAGGACAGATAGCAGTTCGATTCCCTGGCATCCCATATGGCCCCCACAAGCCAGGAGCGATTTCTGAGTGGATAGCCAGGAGTAACCCCTGAGTGTCAATGGGTGTGCCCCCAAAAATAAAACAACCCAAAAACGAAATAATACAACACTGCAATTTATGGTAAGTAGGTCTCATCCAAGTGTGAGCCATCAGTGGTACATGCCTTCTGGTGTCAGAGGGTTAAGTCAGTTGTCTGAGGCAGCTGTTGGAACAAATAGCCCAAGTCTCTCCTCTTAGGAGACGGTTTGGTTTAGAGTTGGAGGAACAGGGAGCAACTAAAAATACAAGGTTCTGCCTGGGAGTTTGCATACAGAAAGAGTCATGCCCCTCACCCCCTAAGAAAGAAGAAGCCATGATGCACCCTAAATTAGCCCTGTAGAGCTTGTTGTGGGCATATAGGGGGCTGCCTGCCATCCGAAGAAAGCCTAGAGTCCAGGAAAACCCTCACAGGAAAGTGTTCCAGGAAAGGCCCCAGAAGCACTGAAATTCCTCCTCAGTCTACATTGATGTAACAGTAATTGGACTTGGACAAGACCCCTGTAATGGCAGTTGAACTGGACATACCCTTGGAACTGGAACTGGACAAGCCCCCTGGACAAGTCCCTTGTAATAGGGGTATAAACAGAAAACTTTGGAGGCTGGAGAGATAGCATGGAGGTAGGGTGTTTGCCTTGTATGCAGAAGGATGGTGGTTCAAATCCTGGCACCCCAGATGGTCCCCCGAGCCTGCTAGGAGCGATTTTTGAGTGTAGAGCCAGGGGTAACCGCTGAGCATGGCCGGGCGTGACACAAAAAATACTTTGGGGGTCCAGGAGATAGCATGGAGGTAAGGCGTTTGCCTTTCATGCAAAAGGTCATCGGTTCGAATCCCGGTGCCCCATATGGTTCCCTGTGCCTGCCAGGAGCAATTTCTGAGCATGGAGCCAGGAGTAACCCCTGAGTACTGCCGGGTGTGACCCAAAAACCAAAAAAAAATACTTTGATCGTTGGAGAGGTAACCAGAGTAGCACCTACCAGTTTGTGGGGGGCCAGAGATAAAGCATCGGTGAAATGCTGCCTGCTCTTTATCTATC
>PVKC010046316.1:0-11290 GCA_004027635.1 Crocidura indochinensis
AACTCTATAATATGGATAACATTTTGTAACTGAAACACTCAAGTAAAACCAGGCACAGATTCAGAGAATAATCACACCTTTCCACTGGTTATAATTCTACAAAGTGGCAGATACTATTTCTATGTCTGAAGTTCTTTCCATCAAGGCTTGCTGCCTGCTTTGATATAACTATTGCTTTCAATTAGTATGGTCTTTTAAAAAAATCAATAAATGGTTAGTGATGCCTTTAATAGATATTGAATGGATACAAATCTTATGTTATTTATCACAGAAGTGATTCTTTAATTATTTATTCCCTTCAGAGTTGCATTAGCTATGTCTACAGCATGTTAAATTTTGGCCTTTAAGTGGAAACTCTATTTATCCATAATCCCAGGGAGAGAAGTCAGTCCATGACAACCTGTAACTTCTCAGAGAAGTTATTTTGACACACTCATTAGTGGATTACTACCTGTTGAAATTGACCTACTTATTCAGAATCACATGTCTAGAAATAGAATATCTGAGCCTAAATTAATTATATTTCCATTTATCTATAACTGAGGTAAATATCAAATTTAGTTAGTTAATAAAGAGTAATAGAGGGCCTGTTGTGTGCCAGGTACCATGTCAAAGTGGGTAAACAGTGATAGAGGAATTTTGGAAGAGTTCTGACTTATTGGGGGAGATATACAGCACACACACACACACACACACACACACACAAACAAACAAACCTAAACACCCAATACAAGTCCAAGTTGAAATAAAAACTAGGAAGAAAAGAATATTGACTTGACTCAATAGCAGAATTATGGAGCCAGAGAGAGGGATTTTGTGGGGTTAAAGAACACAAGAGGTGTTTAAACATTAAAGTAAACTATAAAGACTAAGAAAACCCAGTTGAGCAAAGACTGGATAGGAAGTATTGCAGAAACAAAAATAATTAAGTACCTCAGAAAATATTATTTGCAACGTTCAAGAAACTGGACTGAGATTAATGTGACATATTTCTATATTTTCATATGTGCAGACCAGCACTTGCCATTGCCCTGCATACTGATCCACAAAACCTTAAAATTAAGTAAGGTAGTAATAGCCCAATACCTTTCAACCATTCCATTCCTTCATATTGGTGGTTTAAGAAATGTGGGCTAGGGGCCGGGCGGTGGCGCTGGAGGTAAGGTGCCTTCGCTAACCTAGGATGGACTGTGGTTCAATCCCCCGGTTCCCCATATGGTCCCCTGTGCCTGCCAGGAGCGACTTGTGAGCGAATTAGCCAGGAGTACTCCCTGAGCATCATCGGGTGTGGCCCAAAAACCAAAAAAAAAAAAAACAAAAAAAAAAAAAACAAAGAAATGTGGGCTAAACTTCATTGGCTATGATACATAAAAACTATTATGCTGAATGAATGAGTCATAAGGAGAGAGATAGACACAGAATAGTCTCACTCATCTGTGGAATTTAAGACAGATAAAAGACAGTATGGTACTAATACCCAGAGAGGGCCAGCCCAGGATATAAAGCTTATCACAAAGAGTGATTAATGCAGTTAGAGATATAACTACACCAACAACTATCATGACAATCAATGGTAGTGAGTGAGGAAAATAGAATGCCTGTCTCAAATGCAGGCAGGGGGTGGGGGTGGAGGGAGATGGGGGTATTGGTGGTGGGAAGGTTGTACTGGTGAAGGGGGTGTACTTTTTTTTATGACTGAAACCGAACTACAAACATAGTTCTAATCATGTTGCTTAAATAAATATTTTAATTAAAAAAAGGAACGGTGGGCTAATCTATAGCAATATCAGTGCATAGTGAGATAATATGAGGGAAGGCAGAAAATGTGTTTGAGATAAAAATGGCACAAGACCCTAGAGAACACATCCAGAATTTTAAAAAGTAATTTGCGATTCTTTCTCAGAGTAAATGTAAATTTAATTTTCAAAAATATTGAAATGATTTTTTTCTCTGTAAGGATAAAAATTTCAAGAAATCTTAATGTTTATAGTGACAATATAATGTTTGAAAATCTGAGTTTAATCTTATGTTTCTCATTTGCTGTAGAATCTTGATGAATTATTCAGCTGAGTTTCTGCTTCCCCACCAGGGAGGTAAGGCTAAACTTTTGTGGGTTTTTCGTGTATGTGGTAACGATGAGGACATAACACTTCTTTAAGATCCTATGAAAAAGTTGATTTTTTTCTCATGTTTCAGACTTTGTATTCCAGCACAAAACTCCAACTTTATATTATAAACTGCTTCTTTTTCAATGGCTGTAAAGAACTGGTCATCAGTCTTTTTCCAAGAGTGGCACCATCTTACTTGATCATACAACTTACAACTTCATGATTAGAAAGAAGGATATTCAGACCTAAGTGAATACTGGTGATGAGAAGACATTTATTCCTATGGCAATAGACTATCCCTTATATGTTATATAACAAAATTCTAGGAGAGGCAATGACATTAGCTCCTGCTCTTGAATTTAAGGCGGGTCTGTGGGCTCTCCTCCCCAAAGTTACCAATTGTATATCATGACGGTCCTACACAAGATAGAACAGTGGACATAACAGAAGAAAAATATATAATCTTCACATGCTTTAGATCAAAGATTGAGCTATGGGTCAAATTTGAGTAGCCACCTTTATTTTAAAAATGAAAGTTTTATTTCAACACATATATTCATTTATTCACATATATGAATTCATTAGATTATAATTGCTTTCATACAATATTTCAGTGAAGTAGGTACAATAATACTGTCAGGCATACTATATTTTCAAGTCTTCTCCCTGTCCTTTGGAGTATCTTTCTAATTGTCTGATTCTCTTTTGAAAATTTCTCTGGAAGGTTTTCAATCTTGTCATTATCTGAGTATTTGAGGTGATATTTTGTCTGTAATCTTGACAGTGTTCCCTACTTATTCCAAGTCTAATGAAATTTTATATTGATTTTCTGACAAATTAAGAAATAAAAAAGAAAACCTAATTTGTATATTGAAATCTTACTTTTCTTTCTAATGGCCATCACTGTGATACAAAGAAGTCATGTGTGTTATCAAAGCAAACTTCCTTCTATAATAAGTGAAAACATTTTGCAACTTGTGCCTCTTTTCCATGGTCTTATGAAAATTAAAACAATTTGGTCTGAAGCTTATAATTTAAAAAATATGACAGACTACCTTTGGGTGAATACACCTTACTGTATGTGTTTGAGTTTTCTTGGGCCAAGTGCTATACCAAATCTTTGGATGATAAAGACTCACTATCTCTAGCTGGCAATATTGTTCAGTGGAAACTATAATGGAGCTCTTATTATTCTACAACCACTTTTTCCTCCTATAATCAAGACCCTTAAAAATATACCCCTGAGACTTCTCTGCCATTTTTACACTGTATATCCATTGTGTGTTCTTCAACTGTGCATGTCCTACTTTCCCTCTCAACTATATTTACAAATTTCTCGGAAAATGCTAACTATGCCAATCGTATTCTGTCCAGCATAGAAAAATATCTCTACTTATTCTCTTTAAAGCTTGCTTTGCTCTCTGTTCTTGTTAGACTATCCAGCTCAAACGGTTTCCTAGCCAATAAAGCCCCTCTTTTGTATTCAATTGCTCATGTGCTTTAAGGATGAGGCAGAACTAAATCTCTCCTCCCTAATGGGGGGTACTGGTGTAGCTGCCCCACCGTATCTTTCTATTCACGGCACTATCCTCTTATCTCTTGGCGTGAGCCATATCTAATGCACAATAGATCTTACAACGATTTGGAATAGATTTATTTTTTATCAAGTGTAGTATTTTTTAAAACTATGTTGGGGTGTGTGGGGGGAGAATGTGTTGTAAATCTTGTTCAAAAATACTTTATAGCGTTCACCTGTCTACAATGGGTAAATCAATTGCTCTAAATTAAATTCTCTAAACCTAAAAGGCTTGCATCTGGTACTGGATTTCTTCGGAGTCTAGGAAAACAGTAATTTTCTAAGTCAACATTCTGACCCTACTTTAGTCAGCTACTGATCATGATAAAACCTCACCTGTCACTTGCTGCTCCCTTTAAAAGAATTAGACACACATGCTGGAAAGAAAAGTGCCCAAGTCTAAGGGACAGAAACTAATCAAGAGGTGTCAGCCAAAGAAGTGAACATGCTGTGACACAAATATACACAACCCGGGTCAGCGATGGCCAGATCCTGCTCTCTGTGAGATTATGGCTAGCAAGCGAACGGTTGCCATTCTCGCTTCTGTCTCAACCAGTGCAGATGGGAGAGTAATGAAGCATCTTTATCCTTCTCATTGGATTTGAAGAAGTGCTCATTAATCCCGTGTATCTATTTGCATCCAGTTTCTCATCTTCTCCTCTAAAGTTTGTTTGGTCATGTATCTGGAATTAGTGTGAGAGTAATATCGTATTTAAATGCTAAATCATGGCTTGGGTGGGGGGGACTTTAACATGAGTAGCCACCCAAGTAAAATGATTTTTTTTAAATTTTATTTTAATCATAGTGGTTTACATGATATTCACAGTAATATTCCATTTACAAATAAACATTGAATCAGGGGAATTCCCATCACCAAGTTGTCCTCCCTCCACCTCCATTCCCATTCTGTCTCCTATATCCTCCACCCTCTCCCCAGGGACTTCTAGATTGAGTGACTCCCTCTGTTTCTCGTTTATTACTTGGTGATCTTATATCTGATTGGGCTTCGTGTCTCCATTGCTTCTCCCTCTGATTGGGAGGCAGGATTAGCTAGTTCGAGTTTTTTGGTTTTGTTTGGAGAAGAGTACCGTAATAGAGTGGGGTAAAAATTAAGTATGCCTACAATGGGCAGAGTCCTTCTAGCAGTAAAATGATTTTACCCTTCTTAAATGCTCCTTCCTCCCACATGAACTCACTTGTTAAGCACAAAATCACACCTTAGTCATTTAAAGTAATGTTTGAACCTTCTCATTCTGAAGATGGAAAGTAGATTTCAAGGTCATTTGGTTTGGGCCTCATCCTTTATAGGGAAGAGACTGATGTTTATAGAGCTAAGGTCTATATAGTCTACGATAGAATAGTTTTTCTCTGTCCTTTGTTATTCCTCTTAATTCCAATGTGTTTCTGTATAACTGTCTCAGAACTATGACAATTTTAGCTAAAAAATATAAATCAGTATTCTTCACTTACTAGGCCATGGACCTGGGTTATACAACAGTGCAGAAAACTTGAAAACCACTGGTCTGACGCCTTGGCCATAAGTTCTGGTCCTTGGACTGGTGTTCAGGATGGTTGGTGAGTTTTGGGCTGAAGAACACTGATACAAACAAATAATTTGCACATGATGAGGAATTAAATAAGTATAAGGAACCTAAGATCATTAGAGACAATATGCATTCAAATGTAAAATACGATCTTTTTAGGAATCCACATTGTACTGCAAGCCACTGGAAGAACCATACCTTAGCAAATACTATATACCCCAGGCTTCGGTTATTTTAGGGATATTACATTGGTTCGCAACATCATATAAGTTTCAGGAATACAGATCCAAAAGAAGCATGCAGATGACCTAGAGGAGTATACGAAGATGCCATCATTTTTCATCATTAAAGAAATAAAATTAAAAAGTTATAGTGAGATAACATGCCATGCTGATGTGGACTAAAATGACAAGAATAGCTTTGGAGGATCCTTAGCAATTTGATAGGGGTAGGGCAGTAATTTTGCATGCCATACAAAAAGAAATATACATATGCATGTATATTATAAAAGTATATTGAGAAGCCAATATAAATAATAAATAACTTAATAAACACAAATATGGGTACTGGTATGGAAACAAAACACTTGTCTTCTGTTGATATAATGGAAATTTGAGTGACTTCTATAGAAAACAGTATGCAAGTTTTGTATTATGTTTGTTTGTTTTGGACCACATCTGGTGATGTTCAGGGGATACTCCTGGCTCTGAGCTCATAAATCGCTTCTGGCTTGGGGGACCATATGGGATGCAGGGGATCGAACCACAGTCCATCCTAAGTCAGACACGTGCAAGGCAAACACTTAACTGCTGTGCTACCTCTTCGTCCCAACTAGTTTTGTATTTTGAAGTCTCTTGTCCTTGAGAACACTCTTGTCTTCTCTTCTCTGATTCAGGATATTCTGGTATTTCCTTTGTGGGTTACATATATATTTGTGTGTGTGTATATATATATACATATATGTGTGTGTATATATGTATATGTATATATATGCCATTGTGGGAGAATTTATTTGAAATACTGTAAATGTGTATATATATACATATATATATTAGGAGTGCAACGTTAATACACCTACCAAAACATTAATATACATACACTACACCAAAGTGGTAATATCCCTCCACTATTATCTGCTAGGATCCTACTCTTCAATTAATGTCAATAACTTCAGTTATGTCACTAAATTCTAAAGGGCTATTGTAATAGATACTGACTATTCCATTTCTTTTTAAATTTAGATATAATATACAAATGGCATCATTCTGTATTTGTCTTTTACCTTCTGACTTATTTTGTTTAGCATCTTTCCCTCTATTTTAATCCTTGTGGCAAAAAGTGAGATTTTCTTTCCTTATTTAATACTACTCTATTAAAGAGTAGTTTTCATTTTGTTATTACTCACCCATCTGTCATTGAGTACTTAAGTTGTTTTTATAGAGAAACCATCCTGTTGACAAGCTCCTAGCTAACTTTCCTGCATAAATTTGGTATTCAATTGCTACAGCAATTCAAATTTGAAGTTCCCTGAAATTTGAGGTCCAAGAAAAATATAAAACTGTTGTTTCCTCCTCCTTTATTTTATTTTTAATCGAAATTTTCTTTTATTTTTAGATTAGTTGCTTTATATTAAATTACCATGAATTACAAAATCACAAGATATTTTAGCCGCATAATGTTCCAACACCAGTGTTCTCTAGCACCCACCAATGTCCCCAATTTCCCTCCTGCATCACAAATGCCATTTGAAATTCCCTTAGGAAGTTTCTTCATATCCCATATTTCAGGGATATAATTCTGAGTCTATTTCTTTTCATAGGGGCTAGTGATGCTCCAAGGTTAAGAAGCCACTTTTGGTGATATGGACTAGAGATATGGTATGGTACTATGCTTACAGGTCACCAGAATCACGCTCAGCAGAGATAGGGCCATGAGAACCACACTAAGTAGGGCTCTGGGAGGCTCAGGCAGTGCAGGAGAAACAAACTGAGAGTCTCCAATGTACAAGGCCTGTGCTCTACCCTTTGATCTCTCTCTCTCTCGTTCTTTTCCAATTTTATAGCTCTTAATTACCACTTTCTAAAACTTTAGACTGTTCACCGCATTCAAAAAACAATGTCATATAACATACATACAACTTAAGATAGTAATTAAGAATAATGTGTAGGCAAATCTGCAAAGTTTTAAAGATTTTTTTTTTACATATAAACAAGACACCTTAGAATAACATCTGTTGGTACCAAGTCAATTTCCCACTGTCCTCTTCCCATGCCATTTCCAGGGGAATTTGTACTTTCTTCAGTCTAGAGGAACCTTAGAAAGAAGTAAAAGCTCTTAAGTTGTTTCAATAATTGCTGTTATAAAAAATAAAATTTAGTTGTTTTGTTAACGTGGAAAAGTGGCTATATGAAGTACTGCAGTAAGCATGTACTTTAAGGTTCAGAAAGCTTGCTTTTAACTTATAACATTTTTAGCTTTACTACTTTGAGCAAAGTTTTTAACTTCTTTTAGATAATTTTTTTGATCTGTAAAATATCTTAAGACCAGACTGTGTAGCTCTGAAGTGATATATTACCTTTGCTATGTTCAGCTTAGAAGTTTCTTCCCAAATGTTTAGTGTGACAGATACAGAAATATACTAACTCCGTATCTTTATTTTCCTTTTACTAAACCTAGTCACTGGTTAACTACTTGTGTATTTTTCTATCTCACTACATAGTCTAAAATGTAATTTTCATTGGCTAATGGAAATGGCAGATTTTTTTCAGCTTTATTTACTATTTGTTTAAGAATTCTGATAAATTTGCATTCACTCGCTCATTCTTTAAATTATCTCTGGAGTTCTCACTTCCCAAAATCATTAGTTTCCTGTAAAGCAACTTTTCCTTCCTGGCCTCTTCCCTATGTTCACGACCCAGTTCACACAATTTTGCAAACTTACTTGCCTCAGTTCCGTAGGATTTTGTTGTCTGTGTTTGGATCTGTCTCTCCACTTGCCAGCAAAGAGCACGTCTATATCTCTTTTGAATCTTAGCTCCTGTCTGTGCATAGATGCTGAATAAACAGATGGATGTTGAATAGTGAACTTATGGAATGTATTGCCTTGCCCTTTCCCTGGAGAAGAGACAAATGAAGGTCTTAGATAGTATGATTATCTAAAATAAAATAGATCTTTGCTATATTCCCAAGTCACAGCAAGTCCCAAGTTCATATCTATCCACACAGGCTTTCAAGGCTGTGACTCCCAGTCTCTCTCCCACCCTGGTAGCATGCCCTCTCCCCACTGCCACCACCTGCCCCAGCCTGTTCACCTCCTCTACAATTAGCACTGCCAACTCTGCCTCCGAATGCCAGGCCAGGACCTGGAGTAATTGCCGCTCGAGATTCCTCCCGACACAAATGTTGACATTCTGTTGGCATAACTTGCAATAATGTATGCAGATTGCATCCTTCCAGGGCCATAATTATTACGTCTCGGCAAGAAATAGGTTATTCCCTGGATTGATTTCTCGAAGCCAATTTCACTTTCAGTGCTGGGTTTGTTTAAAGAAATGAGGAGAGGAGGGACAGCAAGCCGTCCTGGAATGTACTTTAGAAAAATTGGCTGCAGGATGTAACTGGAGAAGGAAGGGTGGGGTATCAGATATTCTGGGTGATTTAGGTTCTTATAGAAGTTTCCCTCATAATTTCTGGAGCTGGGTCAGAAATTCCCATGTTATCAGACCCTCAGTTCTTCCTAAACACAGGGCTGAGCTCTAGTAAAGCTTAATACTCTCCAATATTCCTTCACAGCCATGAATAAGGAAGTCTGATATGAGTTGAAAGCATAATGGGATTCAAAGGAACACAGTTAACCACAGATCTAGGGAGTGAGAGAGAGACAGAGACAAAGACAGAGACAGAGAGAAGAGATGGTTTTCATGGTATTCTATTCCTGGAAGCTTGTTTCCTGGTCTGTTTTAACATTTTCCTTATTCTCTCTGAGTTTAGCATGGGTTCATTGGAAATTTCTAACTTATTTCTATAATTTCTTTTCTGCTTGACTACATCTTTATTTAGTCATTTTTGATATGGGAAAAAAGATCTGTGATGACATCCGGTTTGATCCCTGGTATATAATAAAGGCTTAAAAATAAAATTTTATCATAAGATAAAATTTAGTAAAATTAGTGTGTGGTCATTTCCTTAAAGAACGAAGCTGATGTTAGGAAAAATAAAGTTATAAATTTTTTTATACGTGGATGTATGTGGAGATTATTGTGCTCAGTGAGATGAGTCATAGGGAAAGACATAAGCATTTATTTTTGAGATATTAGAAAAACAAAAGATAGTATAGCGATAATATCTAGAGACAATTGAGACGGGGATCAGGAGGACGAGTCTGTAATAGGAAACTTGTCACAGAGTGGTGAATGCAGTTTTCATGCATTGACAATGGAAGTTAAAATTGATCACTTGTGGAATATTAGGCAGCCATCAGGAGAGATGAAGTCATGAAATTTTCCTATACATAGATGTACATGGAATCTATTATGCTGAGTGAAATAAGTCAGAGGGAGAGAGATAGATGCAGAATAGTTTCACTCATCTATGGGTTTTAAGAAAAATAAAAGACATTTTTGCAATAATCCTCAGAGACAAAAGAAAAAAGGGCTGGAAGGTCCAGCTCACAACATGAAGCTCACCACAGAGAGTGGTGAGTGCAGTTAGAGAAATAACTACACTGAAAACTATCATAGCAATGTGAATGAATGAGGGGAGTGGAAAGACTTTCTAGAGTGCAGGTGGGGTGAGGTGAGGAGGAGGGAAATTTGGGACATTGGTGGTGGGAATGTTGCACATGTTCCCTACATGACTGAAACCCAACTACAATTGTATATGTAATCAATGTGTTAAAAAAAGATATTAATTTATAAAACTGACTACTTGAGGGCCGGGAGATAGAATGGAGGTAAGGCGTTTGCTTTTCATGCAAAAGGTCATCAGTTCGAATCCCGGTGCCCCATATGGTACCTGCCTGCTAGGAGCAATTTCTGAGCATGGAGCCAGGAGTAACCCCTGAGCACTGCCGGGTGTGACCCAAAAACCACACACACACAAAAAAAAAACTGACCACTAGTGCACAAGAACTGGTTGCTCAAAGGGGATAAAGTGCTATGCATGAAAAGCCTTCTTTGGCAATAGTGCAAGTCACAATGTCAAGAAAAGAGGAGTAACAGAGAGAGAGAAGGCAGGAGGGGAAGGGGGGATTGAAGGGAAACTGGTCACATTGGTGATGAGAAATGTGAAGAGTGGTGTACCTTCTATGACTGAAACTCAACCATAAACAATTTTGTAACCACCTTGCTTAAATAAAGTAATATCGTTTAAATATTGTGGGTATAATTATGCGTCTATAAAGAATGGAACCGATTCGCTTATTCCTGTATTTGCATCCCATCTTAGGGGCTAAAAGAAACAACCCTTAGTGATTAAGTAAGCGGTAGAAAACGCCACATCATTAGGAGAAAGGAATCATGTGTCACTCTTTTGTGGTATTCCCTTTGGAATTTGGAGAAAGAAGTCAGAAAACTGAGAGTGATAATCAAACCCGGCCTGGCACACCACTCTGTAGAAAACCGTTCCCAATTCAGGGCTCAGTAGTCCAATCAAAACTGCCTGGTTCCAATCATAATGTATATAGCTTCTCCCAAGTGAGGACGGAGTCCTGGAAGTACATCAAATGTTCTCTTTCCCTTCTCGCTGCTTCTCATTTTACAGAAAACATGCGATGTCATTAGCTGTAGGATATCTCCCTGGGGCATTTTCCTCTCTTTCCATCTCCGTCTTCTCTCTGGCCTCCTGGGCTTTGGGCTGCCACCACAGTGTCTCTACAGTCCAAATCTTTGAGGCAGCCGTGCCAGAAACCTTTGTTAGAACAGCTTGTTCATTTGCTTCTTGCACGGATTCCAGGTGCTTCTAGAATCATTAATAGATGTCGTTCATTTGATGCTTCAGCCTCTCTGGGCGAACCACTAATCCACAGGGACTCACAGCCGCCTGGGCAGAGAATTGGGAAGAAG
>PVKC010046317.1:0-11261 GCA_004027635.1 Crocidura indochinensis
AGCATGACTTCTTCATTCACAGTAAACCTAGGTTTGATCCACGGCACTTCACCTGGTACCCTGAGCACCTCTAGCAGTGACCTATGAGCACAGAGCCAGGAGAAGTAGCAATACATATCATGAACATGTATGGATTCAGAAATAGTGATTCTTCCCTGAATGAAGTGTCCTTCCTTCAGCAACTCAGTATAGGCACTAACCCACCAAGCACTCCCTGAGAAGTAAAAGGCAACATCAAAACACATTCTATGGAAATTCAGAGATAGGTAGCAAGTAGACTTAATTAAAGAATCACATTTTTAAGAAAACCACAATAAATTTATTCCCTGCCTTTAATTTAATAAGCTATAAAACTTTTATGATGGCTTTAATACAATTCATTTACTGAGCGGAAGTATCAATGGGACTGCTGTGAGTGAAAGGAGTGAACTAAGGGTACTACTGATCTAGAATCTTTAATTTGTTGTCACAGTGAGACAGAAAAAAATCAACAAATTATCTCTTCAACTGATTGTTATTGAATGGACTGGAAAAATTGTTAAAAAGGAAAATAGTGCAAATTTCTAGTTGGTTTTGTTTGCAGTTTCTTTGTCTACAACATAAAATGCATAGTACCTGACCTACATGTCTTCAAATCTTAATATTACCTGAATTTACAGATTCTAGAATTAAGAATGGTATCTAATTCAAATCACTCCAACCACCATCCTTCAGACTAACAGATACATTACATAACTACATCCTTTTTAATCCGTTCTGTGAAACTCAAGGTCTTGCAAAGAATTTCACGAAAACCATAGGATTTGCCTTTACAGTTTCTCTCTGGTGCACTATCAAAGATCTGTGGGACAGAGGGCACATCTAAGAGCATAAATAAATGTGAGGTCTAACTATATTTCTTACTGTTTCATTGACACAGTTAATGTAACTGATGTCACAGTCATCAAAAATAAAAATCAAAAAAGATTGGCATTGAGTTCATTTTCTATAATTTGTTACTGAAGTAATACATTTTTAAAAATCAACTGCCTTTACTTAAGAGAAGGTAACCGCCTAAGATTGTCTTTGGCGTGCTTTTGAAACAAGTCTTTGTCATCTTCAAGGAATCAATCCAACAGTCACAATCTATTTGAAATCTGTCATGCATAAGTCGTAACTAAGTATGAGTTTTCAAAATATTTGCTTTTAAGTAAATTAGAACGGATTTAGATTATTCATATGATAATGTCACTCTCACTCATTTGCATCTTCATATGTTTCCTTGAAAAGGGAAAAAAAATAGGTAGCTACAGCTAGTGGGGTACAACCCACCAATCTACAGTTGACAAATTTCTTGTTTTTTTTTCTCTAGAAAGTTTCCTCTTCAGAGACATGTGCATTGCACACCTTTTGTATATCACTTTGGTGGCATATTCCTTGTGATAGACTTCAATCATAACATCTCAAGAGAAAAAAAATAAGGTGATTATTAGTCTATTCTTCTATGAATAGAAAAGAGTATCTGAAAAGAATGAGCTGTCTGCAGTTGAGTACCCTGAACTAAGGAAATATATAACCTTGCTTCCCATTTACTCTCTGCCTGTCATTTCAGGGGTCATTTTATTTGACTGGAACAATTGATTCATGTTTATCTCTTTGCTAGGACTACTAGCTTGAACATAGAGATGATTCTTTTTTCTTTGTGTCCAGGATAGAACAAGAATAATTTGTGGATTGAATAGGCAGAGAAACAAATGGGAAAATGGTCTGATAGATATTATGTATAATTAATACTGAGCATAATGTCCACCTAAACCACACATTCAACCTTCTTCTGTTGAACTCTGAAAGTTCTGAGATTGTTTTGAGAACCAAGATTATGTTTTGACCAAACAAATTTAGTGTTTTGTGAAGTCTAATTTGGGAGTCCAAATGACTATGTTTGACAGCATCTCTTTAAGCAAAATTGTATTTTGTTTAGGCCAGGGCATCGTGAGTCTGACAAGTCATTTTATTTTTTTATTTGAAAGTCTTTGCATAAATGTGTGCCTATACCAGCTATGGACCAACTTCTTTTTACTTTATAATTTTTGGCAGGAAAAAAGTTCTTAATTCTGGAATAACAGGGCTTTAGTGAGTTTCCCAGAATCCTTAAGACACTCTAAGAAGGCAGTCTACAGTTCACCTTCATTCTGTTAAAATCAATTTAAAAAATAGGAGTCTTTTTTTTAATGAGTTCCTTTAAGGGAACCAGAAGCAATGCTTTGGGAAATTGGATGTGTCACTCCTGAAATGACAGTGAATCTTGCATCTATGAGAAATGATTTGATTCATAGGGCATTTTACTAAACTCAGTAAAAGGAAAACATATTTCTATGAAAATCTGTCTGTGAATTAAATCATTTGTTCCAATTTAGTGTTTAGACTTTCTGAGAATACTACTTCCAAGATTGCACACGAAAATTCAAGGTTTTCTCTCTCACCCTTAAAACTCAAAGATTTGGATAATAAAAGGCAAATTAAACCATTTGCATGTTAGAGTGTAACACCAGCTTACACACATTAATAAGGTTGCAGCAAGTTCTGTCTTGAGATGCATTTTGTTTTGTTATTTTTTAAATCAATTTATCCAAGATGATATGTCAGTGAATGGAAGAATTTAGCTTATTTATTTATTTATTTTTGCTTTTGGCTTCTTTTCCCTATGCTATCTTTATAAAGGCTGTAAGTAGCAGCTTAGAAATGCTGGAAAACTTTTTATTTTTCTTTCCTTTTATTTTTTTAAAAGAGGATTTGGCCAGAAACAGTGTTATTTGCATATAGTAGGATCTTGACATCCTTTGCTTTGTTTGTCTGGTCTGCATTGCAAAATGTGTCTACGGACTTCAGGATTGAAAACAAATCATCAGTTACTGAGCTCTGCATTGAAAATGTATTCATTCCAAACTGAATTATCACTGCTGGTGACGTTCTCCATTCTAGACCTTCAAAAGCTAAAAAAAAAATGGTAATACAAAACACATGGTTGCTTCATCCCACCACCACTCTTGGCAGAACAAGTGCTGCCTGGCAACCTCGCAGTCAGCTGGGCCTGTGGTAATCAGAGCAGCATTGCCCTGTACTTAAACTGAATGCTTTCTTTCTGAGAATCCATCCGTGGATGCTTTTCCTCTTATCAGTTTTCTCAGTAATGTTTGAAAAGGGCTTCTTTGGATGAGGAGAATATGTTCTTATGGAGTGAGTTGCTGAGATATCGAAAGAAAAAAAAAAAGAAAAAGAATACAAGTATTTAGTGACTTTGCAAAAACAAGACAAAACAACAACAAAATACTCAGAAAAATATAAAAAACCAGAACAGCAGTCAGACTGCACAGACTTAGTGCTGGTTTCTTTACATTTGGAGCCTGCAGCTGCATGGACTCTGTCTAAGCAAAGGGCTCCTATTTCTTCTTATACCCTGAACCTTCCTTCCTCCCTTAACTTAGTATCAAATGGATTTGGGAGATTGGGATCTGGAGGCTCAAACCCAAATGTGGCCTCATATTTGGCTCTGGAAACAATGACATGAGCTTACTCCTGACATGCATAGTGGGAAAATATGTATTTGGAACTAAATTGATGATGACAGCATTCCTTAAAGCAGGCTTTACAATGACGGAGATGACACAGATTTGTGACAATAATTGAGCATGTGAAAAGTGAAACTTCCAGGAAAAAAAGATCACCAGAGCAGCCATAGTGGTAGGGATGGTGTCAAATGCAATGTGAAAGTCAATAAGAAATTGGATTCACGCAGCAGCATTTTACTTTACTTTATAGCCAACTTGTATAAACAAAGACATCATTCAACTCTTTCTATTGCCTGTTTATTAGACATAATGATAGCATGTAAAATGACTAGTAGAATTCCTGCAGATTATTGGTACTCAATAAATGCAGTGATAGCTTATGCCTTTCCTGTCAGCCAGTTTCCTCTGGGATTTCTTGATGGTGTCCCTTAAACTTATAGGCTGCTCCCCAGAACTCTGCAATACCTCTTCCTTCCTTCACACACCTTGCATTGCCTCTTCTCCTTTCCTGAGATATTCAAAGACTAAGAAAAAGAGAGATACTAAAGAGGAATTGAATCTATCTCAATTCCAGCTACCTATATGAGAAGTCTTCCTACAGTAACACTTATTGCGCTTTAATCTCCAGGTTCTCAAATCCAAGACTTCGTGTGGATTTTATCTTAAAGCTGACATGGCTGAGTCCCAAAAAATATAAGTCATTTATTCAAAGTAACACAACCAGAAAATCATCTGGCTCATATGACTCAGTCAGCAAGGATAGTTTTAGTTAGCTCACTTTCCATAGTGGTTAAGAGGATTGATAAACAAATAAAAATGTCCTCATATCTCTGGAACAAATAAAAGACACCCATGGAAGAACATACCATCAAAAAACAGATTATTTTCTTTTTCTTTTGTAATGAACCAAAAAGAATTTGGGCCTAATCTGATGTTCCTGTTCAAGCCTTTTCCTCTCACAGGCCTGAGTAACAGATACCTACTGAGGAAGGCAACAATTGAGCAAATTTGCACCTTAGGGACACACCCTATGGATACACCAGCCTCTTCAGTTGGCCATGTTTCTTCACTTGGTCAGGAAGGTGGATAACGTACGTCTCGGTTGCTGCTCCAACCAGTTTTGTGTATAAGTGGAAGGTTGACTTTGAGGAGAATCATTTGCCATTCAAATGATAAAAAAAAATTGCTTATATTTGTATATGGTTCTAGAGTTACTTAGGTGTTTAACACTTGCTTTACTGTGAGTGTCTCTTCTCAGAGACTGTCAGGGATAGTCTTGTTGGTCTTGTTGTAATCATACATCATAAGCTGAAAAAGGGGTGAAAGTTTCTCTCTGAAATATATTTGAACTAGATTATTACTTGGTGATGGAAGACAATGATATTTTCTGTTTTCTAAACTGAATGCCTATGATAGGCAGTTATGTGCCACAGTCAATGGTATTTAAAGTGTGTGTATGTGTATACATTATAAAAATGTGTGCATACATATAATTGTAGTGCACTTTGAACAACTTTTAAATAGAATCCACTTAAAGTTTTTGAAAATTAGTTACCTCTCTCCAAAATTTGCATCTGCTTAATCACCATTTAATAGAACCTTTATTTTCCTCCCAAATTTTTCAAACTAGACTGCTTTTATTTCAAACCAGACTCTATCCACTGCCTTTAAATCAATTCTTCCTAGATTTAATCCCTATCTGTCTGTGGCCCTTTCTGTCGGTATGTGATCTCTTTTCCTTTATCAGCTTCCTAGAGACAATTAAATACATAGCTTTCATTTCCTTTCCAATCCCTGTGCATTAGTTGCAGAACTGTTCTATCCTGAACTCCTTTTCCCCATATGGATGAAACACCAATTGATGGCTAATATTTACGGTGTCGCTTTCTTTCTTTTGCTATCCCTTCTTCATTACCAATTCTTCCCAGTCTAAGAGCATTTTCTCCTGAAGCTGTTATTTCCAGAATATGAGGGAAAGTTTCCCCTTCTTTACTTAATTCCTTCTTTGATTAGCAGCTGCATGCTAGGTATGACGACTTTCAACTATAAAACATCGCTGCAGCTTGTTGCTACCAGTAACACAACATACAACTTTCAAACAACTCTGTCTGATACACACTGTTCCAGCCAAAGCATTCCTCTGAACTGCTTTCTAAAATGGGTGATATTCTTCCAGAACAAAACATTTTATGCTAGATTTTTTTTCCGATGGTGATTTAAATCACTGCATGACCCAATTATCCTTACACATTGAGCTTCTTTTCCGTTCTGTAGTTCAGTTGAGTAATGATTTCAAGCACAGTAATAGTGCCGGGTTCAATGTCTTCCCCAAAACCTTCAAAGATCTTTCTTATGCATCTCCTATTAGAAATCCTCCCAGGGTTTTTTTAAGGGAAGCATTGGATTAGACACATCTGTGGGTATTTGTAGAACCAGAGCCTGACCAAGCATTTTCTTTGTGGGTTTTACCTTTAAGATTGTTAAACTTAGTTCTGTATAAGATTTGTGTGAATGCTTTTTTACTCCACTTTTCTCAATTTAAATAGTAATTTTCTGGGTCTACTATTTTTTTTCAATTCTAAAGTATATCCTCATTTTCCCAGACTCCACCTGAATACCCATTTTATATCTTAGTAGTTTCTATCTTATACTATATCTATATTGTCCAACATGGTATCTATATGAGACTTTGAACCTTTAGATCCTCATATATTTATATATATATATACATATGAAATATATATATATGTATATAAATGTCACTGTGCCATATATACTAAGGATATTATTCAGTCATGAGAACCAAGGATAGTATGCCACCTGTGTTGACATGGACAAGCTTTATAAGGTTATACTAACAACATAAATCAAAGAAAGTGCTGCACATGATTTGTGAAATCTGACCATATCAAACATGTGATAAGTGTGTCAAACCCTCAATTTGATCCCTAACACCAAAAATAAGTAAATAAATAAAAAAGAGTGCCCTTAATAAGATAATAAAAAGACTGAGTTTTCTATTCATATACCAACCAGAAAATGTGAGGACAATACCAGTCATAAAACAAACTGCAAAATGATGACTAGTTTACAAGGACTTCAATGTAATTCTTTCTCAGATTGAGTTACTTTATAAAAATGTAGCAATCCATATCATTGATTCATCAACTTTTATCTAGAAGAATAACAAAAAGACCTATCAGGTACTAAGTGGTAGACTAGTCAGTTCATTAGTTCAACAAATGATCAAGATCAGTCTGCCCAGTACCAAAACCAAGAAAGCGAGGAAGGCATTATGACTAAAGACCAAGCACAGAAATACTTCCTCCTGTGAAAGCTGTCTCTATTGATCATATGTATTTGGCTTTACTAGTTCACTAAGAGGTTGTTGATGAAAGTAATCTTTTCCATAGAATTAATGGTCCCTCATAAGAAACTCCAAGCTTAGATTTCTAAAACAATGCTGGACATTCTGTCAGTGAAGTCTACTCAAAATTCTGTAAAATTCTTTAAAGAAACACTGTAAACGAATGCATGGGGACCTATGTCAGTCAAAATTAAGGTGCTGAGATGCTTCTACCATCTCATCTTGGCTGCCTACATTCGGAATTTCTAATGTCATATTGAACGCTTACACCAAGTGAACAGGAAAGCCTAATAGCATAAAAAGCAAGAAGAGAAGAGACTGAAGGCGAGGGGCAGGAGTTCCAGAACACCAAGTAAGAATAAGACAAAACATGTGGGAGATGCTAAGTCACAGATGTGGAAGTAAAGGGAGGAATAAAAGATTAGAAATGAGGAACACGGGGCCCGAAGAGATAGCACAGCGGTGTTTGCCTTGCAAGCAGCCTATCCAGGACCAAAGGTGGTTGGTTCGAATCCCGGTGTCCCATATGGTCCCCTGTGCCTGCCAGGAGCGATTTCTGAGCATATAGCCAGCAGTGACCCCAGAGCACCGCCGGGTGTGCCCCCCCCCCAAAAAAAAAGAAAGAAAAAAGAAATGAGGAACACAATTTTCCCCAGGTTCAACCTATCAAACTATTACTATCCCAAGCCCCTTTCCACAACCACCCAGCCCTGGGATAGAATTCATATGTGGCTTTTAAGATAAAGTCAAGAGGGGCCCGGGAGATAGCATGGAGGTAAGGCGTTTGCCTTTCATGCAAAAGGTCAACGGTTCGAATCCCGGTGCCCCATATGGTCCCCCGTGCCTGCCAGGAGCAATTTCTGAGCATGGAGCCAGGAGTAACCCCTGAGCACTGCCGGGTGTGACCCAAAAACAAAAAACAAAAAAAGATAAAGTCAAGAATCCTATCTGGATCTCAAGACCTATTCTTCTGTCTCCTGACCTATCTGTGCTTTTTACCAGGCTGCCTTTGACCTCTCCTCAGCCATGGGATATCTCTACTCCATCCTACCTCACCTCTGCAAATTCTCAGATGTTTAACCTAGATATTTCTGGTTGCAATAAATCTATTTAAATCTCACATCTTTAGCTTTTCTTGTTTTCTCAAGAAGATCTGTCTTAAATCCTGGGCCAGTCTTTGTTTCTCTGATACATAACATGTATTTCCCTCCTTGCACTTAACAGAACTGTGATTTTACTACATCCTCTCATGTAATTGTTTAAGCAAAGGCTTTCTTTCCTCTTCCAGCTCAGACTGTAAGTGCTAGGACAGCTGTTTGCAGTCTACTTCTGCTTACCACTCTCTGTGTATGGCACATAATAGGTATTCACTAATTGCATATTGAGTCATGCATGAATAGATGAATGAATGGAATGCAATAAGGAGAGAGGATTCTCTAACTTTAGATGAAGGACTTTAGGAGTCAGGTCTCCCTAATTATAGAATAAAGGTCAAAGAAGGACAATATTTACATATACACCAAGTGCTCACATAAATAAGAGGTTACCCCTAGTGAGAGATTGCTTGTATTCATTTCAAAGTTAAAATGGTTATGCAGTTTAGAATGTTTTTCCATTCTTTGTCTCAAGTTATCTTCCCTTCCTCTCTCATGTGATTTATTCTAAGAGGCCTGAACTGCAATTTTTAGTGTCATTGAGAAGACAGGAGGTTCTGTCCTACAATAGAACACACACTTCCTCTTTGTAAAAGAGAAAAATACTTTAAAAAGTTAAACTGTTCATGGAACATTCAATTTAGAATTGTCAAGGAAAAAAAGAATCAAATCAGAAGACTATTTGCCTTAGTTTCATAGTCACAATTAAATAACAGCCTATTGCTAATATAAATGTGACTAGTTGTATAGTTAGTAGGACCTTGAGGGATCGTCTGATGAGAAGCACTTGTCTTCCTAAACAGGTTTTACTCAAATGGGGTTAATGGCCTAAGAACATGCTAGTATTTTTGTAAGTTGTTCTTCTGACCCTAAGGAGTTAAATAGAAGGCTGGAACATTTTTTGTACTCAATTTGTTGTGTCCTGTTAAAGTAAAAAAGAATTGCTTGTAAAGGCAGAAAAATGTCATCGTTTTTGCACTGGCAGTGACCCCAGCATCTAAAAATAAAATATGCTGGAATTTCTAGGGCAGGTGACTTACAAAAAAGAAAAACTTAAAGAAATAATTGTTTAGGGCTCAAATATGGATGATAAAAAAAATACACTGAAATGGGAAAGTACAAGTAACCCAGACTGCATGAAACTGGGCACATATGGTATTTAAAAGAATTTCTTTTGCCCTTTTCCTCTAAGTTTGTTTATAGCATACTGGCTAAATAATGTTTCTTGGCTACCTTCTTTCTTAAGCAGAGCTGATTTTATTCTGAAATTCATTTTGTATTTATAGAGGAATTTATATACTCATCAACATTTGCTAGAAGCCTAAGTACAGTCTTTAGAAGGGACCCAATTTGAGGAGCTTTTCAAGTCACATGACTAAACAGGAGAAATAGTTGCAGATTTAGAAAGGGCTGCACCTCTTGTTTTAGATTCCAAGGCTACTAACTTTGGTTTGTTTTTCATAGTTACACTTACCTTTGCCCTTTGATCAGAACTCTGCTTCTTAGCTTAAATACACATTACAAAACACTTCCTTCGGGTTCTAGTGTAAAGGAAATTGATCATTCCTC
Organism: Crocidura indochinensis; assembly: GCA_004027635.1. Classification (NCBI taxonomy): domain Eukaryota; kingdom Metazoa; phylum Chordata; class Mammalia; order Eulipotyphla; family Soricidae; genus Crocidura; species Crocidura indochinensis. The sequence goes on from PVKC010046317.1 coordinate 9,639, forward strand.
CACTGTATGTTTTTAATTGACTTCCTTCTTCCTGGATAGCAAATTAACTTTCACTCCTCTCTGATCTGTTAAATAGGGTATGAGACATCTTCCTAGTCAACAAGATTTAACAAATCCTAAAACCACCAACGCCACCTGATAAAGCCTCCACATTCCCGCATAACTTTCAAAAATATAACAACTATGCAATTGAATTTTAACTGCAAAGCATTTTGAATGGCATTATTGTCCATAATATATTGAAAAAGAAGCAGCTGGTGTCTCATTTCTCTTTGTCAATGCAAGTTGCACTTCAAAAATCAATAGCCTTCTCCCTGTGCAGAGTTGCTGGAAGTGGGTATCAGATGCCCAAAGCTAAAAGTGTTCATTTATTTTCAGCCTCATATCAGTTGTTGTTATTCCCATTAAAACTGAAATATACTGTTTGAATGGAGAGGAATCAATAAAGTCTGAGAATGACTATGCCCAAATATTTCACAGTCCATTACAAGAGTTGTTGTTGTTGAAACTGGTTGTTTGCCAATCTGCCACCTGGGCAACCAGGTCAATGACCAAACAGGTGATAATGCTCTCACAGTCCCACAGAAAACACACCCAGTTACCTTGCCATACTGTCATGCTTTGGCTTCAAGTGCTTTATGGATTTTCCTGTTGTTCTGTATTTGGAGTATTAGTCTGGTGAAGAAAGAAAGTCATCTCTAGAATTCCAGATTTCCACCTACAAAGGTTGCATTTACTACTCAAGAAAAAACTCATTCAAATCCCAGAATCTAGAATCATTATAACCAACAGGGAATTCAACTATAGAAGCTAGGCTACTTACAAACTTCCTGGATTGACAATTTGCTTTGGAGATCTTCATCACCATGGAGAAATTTCATACTTTGACCTCCTGAACTGCTCCATTATGTTGTCTCAATCAGTCACAAAAATGGCAACACACACAAACACATAGTTACGCACACACACATTCACATCTCCTCACATACCCCATGCTCTGCAGTGCACATCTATTCTGACCTCTTCTTAAAATAGAATTTTTATGGGATTCTTTATTTTTTCTGAGTAATTGGTTTTCCTGGAATAAATCAAATAATGTTTCCTTCATTTACTTGTCTTTTGCTGGCCAACATTTGGAACTATTACCCATTTTTAGGACATAAATATTTGCACTCTGATTTATATTTTTCTTTTCATTTACCATAATTCCATTATTTTTTTTATCTTCCAGTTATTTAGGTTTATTTGGAAAGTAGGTATTTTATTTGTTGTTGTTTGTTTTGTTTTCAGGCCAGTGACACTCAGGGGTTACTCCTGGCTATGTGCTCAGAAATCGCTCCTGGCTTGGGGACCATATGGGATACCAGGGATCAAACCCAGTATGGTCCTGGATCAGCCTCATGCAAGGCAAACTGCCAACTGCTGTGCTATCACTCAAACTCTGAAAGCCTGTATTTAGTATTTAAAAATAACAGGCCAACTGAGGAAGAAGAGCAGGGTGGAATTAGAGAATGGTCATGTTTGAAGGGAAGGAAGGAAGGAAGGAAGGAAGGAAGGAAGGAAGGAAGGAAGGAAGGAAGGAAGGAAGGAAGGAAGGAAGGAAGGAAGGAAGGAAGGAAGGAA
>PVKC010046318.1:0-11225 GCA_004027635.1 Crocidura indochinensis
CATTCAATTATGTCTACTACTTAGAATGCCTTTAGAATTAAATGATCAGAGCACAGCTAACAAAAAGCAACAATTCTGCTGCTTCCCAGCATGATACATATTCCTCTTTTAAAATAGGATTCCACACATTCCACATGCTTCCTTTAAAAATAGAAGACATCTACTTTAAAGTAGGCCAGTCTGAACTCAAAGCAGCCTAAAAATGGCCCAGAAACACACTTATTATAAGGTTTACATTTACTCTTGTAGGCAAACTAAAAATTTCTACCCTTAAGCCCTGTCCTTACTGTCCCTCTCAGCATTTCCTTATATGACACAGAATCATGTAAAGAAATGAGCTTGTGTTCAAGGAAAAGCATAACATTAGAAAAGTTTTTAGGAAAAAGTAATTAAAATGCTTCATTTTTCCACTCTACTCCAAAGAAATGATCTGTCCTTCCAGTGCCAAATTTAAATATATATATATATAATTTGAATAATAATAAAGGTTACAAATTTTCTACAATTCAATGACAAGAAATATATATATATATTGGTTTTGGGGTCACACCCAGCAATGCTCAAGGGTTACTCCTGACTCAGAAATCGTTCCTGGTAGCTTCGGGGGACCATATGGGATGCTGGGATTCGAACCACTATCCTTCTGCATACAAGGCAAATGCCTTACCTCTATGCTATCTCTTTGACCCCAACAAGAAAATATCTTTTAGTGATGCAATTCAGTTTTTATTGAAAGAAATTTAGAGATGTGAGTGGAGAGAAAGAACAAAAACATTGTTCAAAAGAGAACATAGTTATTTTTTCTAATTGGAAAAGAATAAGAAAATAAATGTTCTAATCAATCAAATAAAGTTTGATTTAGGGGCTGGAGTGATAGCACAGTGATAGGGTATTTGTCTTGCAAGTGGCCAGCCTATCTAGGAACGAACCTTGATTTGATCCCCTGGTATCCCATATGGTCCTCAAATCAGGAGTGATTTCTGAGTGCATAGCCAGGAGTAACCTCTGAGTATCACAGGGTATGGCCCAAAAAGCAAAATAAATAAATAAATAAAAATAAAGTTTGATTTAATAAATCAAACCTTGAGGCCTGGAATGACAGCATACACTAAAATATGAAGAGTACCACATCTGGGGATTGTTTTTTGTTTGTTTGTTTTTGCTTGATTTGGTTGGTTGGTTGGTTGCTTGTTTGCGACTTCCAGTGATCTCAGAGACCTGAGAATCCATGGCTAACCCTGGTGATGCTCAGAGGACCCTGTGGTACTGGGAATCACACCAGAGTCGGCCAAACAAGTCAGTCAAGGTAAACAAAAATGAACTTTTATTTAAGTATAAAAATCAGAATTAAGGCTCGGTCTTTAGTCTATGTAGCAGTAAGTACACAACTTAATTGGCAACAGGATTAACACGGTCTGTGTTCACCCTTAGATGCCCATGGTAGTAAGGTAAGAAGCACAGACTGATCAGGAGGGTGATTTTTCAAAGCCCTTCATTCATAAAGTGACTCTACACCCTCCAGGACTGTGGTTGGCAACTATGAACCCAGATACCACTAGTCTTTGCCCTGGCACCACTGCAATATGAATGCAAGAAATCAGCTGGTCACAAACTAAGATCCAAGCGATTATTTCCTGCAATCACTTCTAAAAGAAAATAATAGAGGCAAGTAAGAGATGGCTCAATCTAGTGTAGTGATCAGCTTAAGCTTTTCTTAAGAGTAAAGCATACACTAAATAGAAGCAAAGTACAGAGAAAGGAATAATTCTCTAGATAAAGGAAGAGGGACATAGACTACAGGAAGAGCTAGTGTGAGGAAAGGAAAGGGAAGCTTCAGTGGGGGCTGTGGGTTATGGTTGAGTGTAGTGGAAGTCTCATTCCTTCCACCCTCTGCCTGTGGGAATTGGGAAACCTGGGTTGGAAACAATGCTGACACAGCAAATAATCCACACAAAGTTGGAGAGGTAGAACAGGTTCAGAAGAACTTTCACCACAGCAGGCAAAGATATTAGCAAGCAGATCAACCAGCTGTGGAACCAAAACTATAAGCAGTTTCTCTGACACAAGGTCTTTATTGGGAAGAAAAAGACCACCCCCATGGGTAGAGAACAAGTAGGGGTAAGAGACCCATCCAGTGGTACTTCCAGTCCATAAGTGACAAACATAATCAAAGAATAATTATCCTGAATAGAGTAAAATCCAACAACTCCTCCTTCTTAATCTTATAGAAAATGCAGAAATATGAGGTAAAACAAAAAAATTCATATTCCAAGGTTTTATGCAAAGGTTCCCTAATTGGAAGATAAAAAGGGGCCAAAGTGATAGCAAAGTAGTAGGGCATTTGCCTTGAATGAGAATGACACATGACAGACCTGGGTTCAGTCCCTGGCATCCCATATGGTCCCCCCAGTCTGCCAGGAGCGATTTCTGCGAGTAGAGCCAGGAGTTACCCTGAGCACCACTGGGTCATAGTTTGAGGATGCCCGCCCATCGATTGAGAGGGATCGAAAGACAGAGAGAAAGAAGAAAGTGAGTCAGAGAATGCAGTGCACATTCCCACAGATGTGCACTAGGATACAGTTACTGCTAAACAGGACAGGCAACAGCAGAAAAATACCCAACAAGCAGGATAAATGTCCTTGGTGGGCCGCATGGGCCACGGGCCATAGTTTGAGGATCCCTATTCTAGTACTTTTGTACTAGAATACATAAACACTCCCCACAAAAAGAGCAGTACCGGCTGTAGTGATTGGAATTCTTGGACAACTCCATGTTTAATACTGACATCCCCATAGAAGCATGCCACTTTAGATGCCAATATGTATCTAAAGTCACCTAATTTTCAGAAACAAAAGAAGTAACAGAATAATCAACTAATTTTCTTTCCCTTTAATAAATTCACTCTTGATTACCTTGGGAAAAATGCATCATGATCAAACCTGAGAGGAGGAGCTAAGAAAAAGTCAAAGAAAGTCTGTTAGATATGCCACTGCTACAAGCAACTACTTCCTGTTTTGACTCATGTCAAAATAAGGTTATTTTTTAAGTAACTACAATTCCTTACCCTCACTTTTTTCTAGCATCTGTCAACTTATCTTTTAAAATAACATTGTCTATGAGCTATTAAACCTATCTATTTGCCGAAGGTTGAGTAGTTTGCAACATTATTCTTTCTAGCTTTGCCCAGAATTCCCACAGATCAATTGTAAGCAGTTTTGTCTATTTTTCATGGCTTAGGTACATATAAAAAGTATGTAAAGGTAAGTGTTATAATTAATAATAACATGGGATTTTCAGTGTAGAAGAAGCTCCCAGCCCCACTTTGTGTATCTGGGTTAGAGATTGCCTCTCTCTCTCTCTCTCTCTCTGTCTCTCTCTGTCTCTCTCTCTGTCTCTCTCTGTCTCTCTCTCTGTCTCTCTCTGTCTCTCTCTGTCTCTCTCTGTCTCTCTCTCTCTCTCTCCTGCTGACTTCAAGTATCTTATTCATTTGCCTGATCACATTTCAAGAATGGCCTGGGTTCACTAGTAAGCAAGGTGGATAGAAAGGCCCATTATTTCCACAGAACACACCAAATACACATAACACACACACACACACACACACACAGAAGTCTGCCCACGTGATTGCTTCTCTCTGCCCAAACATGTGATGGTGCCTAAATCCATTTCAGCACTGCTTCTGAAGTCAAAGAGCCACACACACTCCATCTACTTACTCTGGAGGTACTGAGATCAACATAAGACTTAACTATGTGTTTGAAATGCCAAAAACAAAGTCTACTGATTAAGTCTGACACCATTTTAATATTTGACATTATTCTACTAATTAACAAGGATACTTTTTATTCATATATTAAAGTCCTATGTTCAATGTAATAATGTGCCAAATCTGATCATTTGACACTATCTCCCAAATAACTTTAGAAGAAAACTCTGAGGGTTTAAAATAAAAGGCTAAAAATGAAAGGAGCAAACATAGAAAGTGTGAAATGACAGCTAAAACCCCACTTTGCATGCTATTTGGTCAAGAGCCATCGTATTTCTTCCCTAACCCACACAGAGGGGGATGTTTGGACTCTCTGTCCTCTGCATAACTGATTCACCCATTTACAGACTTCCAGTAAACATTATTCATCATAGATAATATCCAACATTAAAAATATATTTACAAAAGAGTGATAAAACATGAAATCCTATTTTAATAATTATTTCAAAGGGTTTGTTGATCTAGTCTTACAGAACACAGACTTTCAACACTATCTTGAAAAAATAAATTCTGAAATACATAAATAGCATCAATCACTATTTAATATGTTCATATGCAACTCCATATATGAGTATCAAAAATAAAGTAACCAAGACATGTGGTATCCTTTAGTTTAGTTCTCAATGGATACTAAAATCTGTTTCTAGTCCTTCTTAGCAACAAAAATTCACAATCAGCATTTTTACCACCAAGTCCCTTTATGAGGAAGAGATCACACTCAGAAATTACTGCCAAGCTTTATGCAATCAGAACTACTTAATGCTGGCTCTTGTAGAAGAGTGGGATCATGCTCATTCTAGAAAAAAATCTTTTTCCAACCCGGTTGGAAACTAGAAATTAACCTATTTTCCTGTTTATATATAACCAATGTCACAATTTTACTTTTACTTAAATCCGAAAATAATGCTTAAAGATCAGAGATTAAAACCATTCATATAAAACTCATATTCCACAATTCTACTTTTACTTAAATCTGAAAATAATGTTTAAAGATTAGAAATTTAGACTATTCATATAATTCATATTCATTTTCAAATAGAAATAAAGTGAAAGACTCAGTCTAAACTCTGTAAAACATGACCCTGAATTAAAGATTTAGAAACCAAAGGTTCCTGCACTTACTGTCCAGAATTTACTAATTCAAGCACTATTTAATAAGCGTCCACTATGTGTCAATCAATGTTTGACTGGACCACGCCATTCTAATTATGAGTGGCTTGATAGATTAACTCAGAAATAATTCAGTCTCCAGATCCCCACACTTAGGAGACTGACAGAATTGGTACTTCTAATACTGGGAACAAATGAAAGAACTATGTAGTATGTCGATAGTGGCCATACTCTCTTAAACAAATACAAATATCAACTATGGAAAGAGCAAGCAACTGGTCAGTTAGTTAAGCTGAAAAGTTAAACCCAAATTCTTGCATAGCTGTCATCTTTTGGTCAACCTGTTATCTAAGAAAGACTGCTTAAACTGGGACACACAGAAAAGAGAGATATCTGAACAGACTGTAGCACATGCTGGAAGCTCCAGGTTTGGTCCCCAGAACCACATGGCCCTTAAAATATTCCCAGAATTCCTCATCCCAAGCACTAAGCCAGGTACAGACAGCTATAGCCTTTTAAGCACTGTCAACCAAAGGCCAAAAAGGGAGGGAACCCAATAGAGTTGTCATGTTATACTAAATGTCATTCAGTGTGACCAATAATAGAACATAAAGCAAATCTGGATATCTAAATATATCATAGAAATTCTATTAAGTATCAACTTCTATTCTAGGTTTACTAAGAGAACTTATGCAATATGGATATAAACAAAATCTGGGGAGTAAATTCACTCTTTTTTTCTTCAGTACCAGCAATAAGACCCTGGCCTCATACATGCTACACAGTGTTCCCACTCTAAGCTAAATTCCCATACCTTCAATCATATTCTTTACTGAGTTCAAAACCAAGTCAATTATATACTACTCAAATCAAAGGGAGGCTGCAGAAAAATAACACCTGATTGACTATCAGAAAAATGTTATCTCTTACAGAGGAACAGAGATGCTAAAATGAATTGGTTGATTTTTGTTTTTATTAATGTTTAATCACTTACATAGCACATTTCATTTGCAATGAAAATGCTTGTTCTCAAGCTGAAAGATGAATGATAACTGCTTCTTTTGCCTTTTACTATTAACTGGACTACAGTAGAGAACTAGTAAAAGAAGAAAAAGAATTAAACAATTTTCCACAAAATGTGAGTCACTTATTAGTGTGTTGCAATAAGAAAGATTTTTAGATATAAAACTTATTATTTTATCCTTCCATTATTATTAGCTAATTATATGATAAAAATTTAAAGTATTCCTTTATGTTAATTTCTTTTTCAAAAAATTTACTGTGTGGCAGAGAGGAAGCAGGAATTCATTCTATAAAGAAAGACTATATGAATGTTTAATTTGGTCTGTTTAAAAAAAAAAAAACCTCAAGACTCCTGCTGTTTTCATTTTATGCCACAACTCTACTTCTGGGTATAACCACCAAATTTTAGTACTACCCTCGTAAAAGCCAAGGGAGTATGTTTATTTTTCCCAACACTCAACAGAGTTCTCTTGTGTGAGGGCAGTGGATCCCTGCATTAATGCATATTTTTACTCAGCTCTCACTTTATGTCAGCATGCTGCAGATTTTTTCCAGAGGTTGTTGCACACCTTTGGTTCTCTTATTTAAAACTTTCAAAACATATCCATGAAAGCCACATGACTAAATTTTAATACCCAATATGTATAATGTAAAAATTCATCAGAACTACGATTCCCAGCATTGTCATTTGAAACACAATTTTTAGTGGTAAATAACACCCTAAGATTTCAAAGGCTGCTTATTTCATCAGGGAACTGCTTTACCAAGCAGTGCAGAGAATTCAATGACCATCATCCCTCCAGTAAGTTCCCTTCATTCAAAATGGCAACCAGAAAAAAAGAATTCAAAGGAATCTCTAAGAAAGAACATCTCAAGGACAGAGAATTTTAAGCATGATTTTGGGTCCAGGAATCCAAGGAGAGTGTCCTGGGTTTTCAAACAAATAAGAACATAATATCATAATTAACTAATTACTAAACCTCTCCAAGCCTCACCTTCTTCATCTGACAAAGAGAGGAACAACATGCTGCAGGGAAATGAACAAGAATCAGTAAGATGCTAAGGGTCATGTATTTGGGGACACAAGTTGGCACCGAGACATTGAATGTATGAATGATTGCAATTAATAATACTCTTGACATTGAAATTAACTCAAAACACTCTCCGTCAGCTGTACTTAAAAGGGGCCACAGGGTCGGAGCACTGGTGCAGCAGTATGGTGTTTGCTTTGCACGTGACTGACCTAGGATGGACCACAGTTCTGTCCCCCAGCAGCCCTTTTGGTCTCCCAAGCCAGGAGCAATTTCCAAGTACAGAGCCAGGAGTAACCCCTGAGCATAACTGGGTGTGGCTAAAGGGGGGGCAGAGCTTTTAGCACCTTGCAGGGAAAATCTATATCAACTGCTTAAACTACATCTAGTATACTTAGAGGTATAAAAAATAGTTATACATGATGATGATCTGCTGGTGAGCATAATGTTCCCAACATTCTTGGAAAATGCAAGTTATTTGCATGCTCAGTGGTTATTAAAATTTCCAAAGACCACTTAGTAAGGAAAGAAAAGACCCAAGGTTCAAGACCAACATACCATTTTATTTCAAATGCTCAGAGCATGCTGATGTAATCCAGTCTTCCCACAAACTACGTATAATAGAAAAACATGACAATAGAATTGACAGGGTAAAAAATTGGATGACTTAGAAAAAGGGAAAAGGTCAGGTACTCTACATGTTCTACTAATCCTACTGAACATTCTAGACTAAGACTCTACATATAATAAGGAACTTCTAATCCCCTGGTAATCTGTGTCCCTAACAGTTGACAATACCAGATAATCATAGAAAATTTCATTCTTTAGATATAGTTCCTAAAACATAGGTATGAAGTCACAACATTGTCTCAAAATACAAAAATCATCCAAAACATCTGTAAAAATAGGATTTAATATTAATTTATAATATGGACATTTACAACAAAAAAAGCCTTTTATGAAGTCATGAATAAATGTAATTCAGTCTCAAAAAAACTGAAATTCCTTTTTCTTTCTTTTTTTTTAAGTGTGAAGTCTGTGTCATCTGATATTAGCATGGCCAGCCTCAGTCTTTTTAAGGGAGTTGTTTGCCTAAAAGATTTTTCTCCAACATTTGACTTTGAGTCTGTGTTTGCTCTAAATAGTCAAATGTGTTTGTTCCAGGTGGCAGAATGTTAGAGTCAACTTTCTGGTTCACTTGGCCGCTCTGTATCTCATAACTGGCACATTTAGTCTGTTAACATTGAATGAGATTATATTTATGGGATATTATGTCATTTTTTGGGGTAGAAGTTTGCTGAGGGAGGGGGGATGTCAGTCTTTTTTTTTTGCCTAAGAAATTTTTTCCAATATCTTTTTTTCTTTATTTAAACATCTTGATTACAAATATGATTGTGATTAGGTTTCAGTCAAGAAGTAAAGTTTCAGTCAAGTTCAGTAAAGAACACCCCCTTCACTAGTGCAACATTCCCGCCACCAATGTCCCAAATCTCCCTCCACTCCACCCCATCCCCACCTGTACTCTAGAGAGGCTTTCCAGTTCCCTCATTCATTCACATGATTATGGTAGTTCTCAGTGTAGTTATTTCTCTAACTGCACTCAACACTCTTTGTGGTGAGCATCATGAAGTGAGCTGGAAGTTCCAGCCCTCCTCTGATTGTCTCTAAGGATTGTTGCAAAAATGACTTTTATTTTTCTTAAAACCCATAGATGAGTGAGACTATTCTATGTCTTTCTCTCTCCCTCTGACTTATTTCACTCAGCATGATAGACTCCATGTACATCCATGTATAGGGAAATCTCATGACTTCATCTCTCCTGACAGCTGTATAATATTCCATTGTGTATATGTACCACAGTTTCCTTAGCCATTCGTCTGTTGAAGGGCATCTTGGTTGTTTCCAGAGTCTGGCTATTGTGAATAGTGTTGCAATTAATATAGGTAAGAGGAAGGGGTTTTTATATTGCATTCTTGTGTTCCTGGGGTATATCCCTAGGAGTGGTGAAATTCCTTTTTCTTAATCACAGTAGTGTATTAATTATAATTTCTATTTTGTAACACAAAATACTTTTTTGCCTTAATGATTCACTCATGATCTGATTTTGTACATATTCATTGTTCTTTTTACCAACTATTCATATATTTTAGATAAAATTCTCTACTCTCATGAGCCTAATACCTGAAATAAGAACTAGAATGATAACAAGTGCTTCTCCCAGCACCTATATTAGCTGTTATCATGAATCAAACACTTATCATTAACTTTCTTTTTAACATATGGGTTATCACATATATCCTCTTAATAAAATATTGTTTAGTTTTCTTTCTTTTTTTGGGGGGGGTCACACCCAGCAGTGCTCAGGGGTTCTCCTGGCTCTATGCTCAGAAATCACTCCTGGCAGGCTCAGGGGACCATATGGGATGCCAGGATTCAAACCACCAACCTTCTGTATGCAAGGCAAACTCCTTACCTCCATGCTATCTCTCCGGCCCCAGTTTTCATATTTTTAATATTAACATAGAAGCTCAAATTAGAAAAAGAATTTGGCAGAGAATCACAAAATACTAGATAAAACTTTGTACAAATTCTTGTTAAAATGTTGTAAATGTTGGGGCCGGAGATATAGTACAGTGGGGTCGTGTGCAGCCAATCTCAGTTCAATCCCTGGTACTTACTGTCTATGGTCTCCCAAGTATTGCCAGCGTAATCCCTAAAAGCAGAGCCAGAATAAACTCCCAGAGGTGCTTGGGAGAGCATGCACCCTGGGGAATTAGAGTTGCTACATGTAAAGCCTTTGCTCCAGCCTAATGAACTGCCTCCTTGGCTCTTACAGGCCATGATTTTAGTGTTTTCTATTTTATGTATGATGATATTTATTTTGGGGGCTTAACAAATGAAATCTGGTTAAAATATTCATTTTTTCATTGCTAATTTCTAATTTTTCTTTTTTTTTTGTTTATTGCCATTGAGTAACCCCCAAGTATTGAACCCCTGAGTACCACTGGGTATGATCCAAAAACAAAGCAAAAACATGGCCTTTAAGAACAATTTAAAATTATCTTTTAAAATTATCTCTTAAGCAAGTAGTAGTAAATATTCTTCAAATCAATGCAAGAGTCAGAGGATTGTGTGTGTGTGTGTGTGTGTGTGTGTGTGTGTGTGTGTGTAGTCTGTGTACGATCATATTATAGCCCACTAAGCTCAGGGCTTCTTCTTGACTCTGCACACAAGAGACCATCAGAGAAGCCAGGGATCAAATCTGAGACAACTGTTTGCAAGGCAAATACTTTAACAACTCTTCCATACTCCAGCCTCTCCAGCCCCCAAGTTTCATTTTCTATCACACAATTTGCCACCTGTAATGTACATTAACTTATGTTTGTATACAGAGCATTTTTCTGAGATTTCTTCTGTATCACAGATAAATGTCTATTTCAGTCTAGAGCCTGACTCTCTTAATCAGAATTTAAAAAAATATATACATACATTATATATATACTATATATATATAGTCCTAATGCTGGAGCAGGCTCACCAACCTTCCTGTTTATCTTTTTCAGAATTTTTTTGGATATTATTTTTTTCTCTTGCATATGAGTGTAACATTTAGATTAGAGAGGCTGGAGAGGGGGGGGGGGGGAGGTGGCGCTGGAGGTAAGGTGCCTGCCTTAGGATGGACTGGACCACAGTTCGATCCCCCAGTTTCCCATATGGTCCCCCAAGCCAGGAGCAACTTCTGAGCGCATAGCCAGGAGTAACCCCTGAGCGTCACTGGGTGTGGCCCAAAAAACAAAAAACAAAAAAACAGAGAGGCTGGAGAGGTACACAGAGGGTTAGTGCTTATGTCTAACATGTATGAAACCATGATTTTGAGCCCTATGCACTGTCTAGTGTAATTCTGGGAGCCCCCCAAAAACCTTTTCTAAAGTTTCATTAACAACCATACTAGAACCCAGTTCACAGTGGTGCCTTAGATCATGTGTCAACTTCAAAAGAATGTCATCTTTATGCTTTATGTCTTCCTAATTATAAACCTAGTATATTTCTTTAGATGATCTTTATTGTCTAACAAAATATTTTTAATGATATATATTTTTTTATTTTTTTGTATATTGTTGACAATAATATTTTAAGTACATATTAACATAAAATCAGGGAGATTCCCGTATCAAATTGTCCTCCTTCCACCTCCATTCCCATCCTACCACCCATGTCCACCTCCCTCTCCCTTGAGGCTGCTAGAATAGGTGGTCTCCTCTGTGCCTAGCTTACAGCTTAGTGGTCTTATACTT
>PVKC010046319.1:0-11251 GCA_004027635.1 Crocidura indochinensis
TGTGTGTTTCCACAAACCCTGCCAGGAGTTCTCCTAGCACAGATTCAGGGGTCAGCATGATCACCAAAATAATAGTAGCTACAACTGTACTCCAGAAGGGTGCCCCATGTTTATCACTGCTCTGGGTAACCCTAGCTCTAAATGAATCACCAGCTGTCCTCATTGGCCAGCTCTCGAAGCGAGTGGTACCTGATCTCCTGAATTCCTCTTGGGAGGAATTTCTTCACACACAATAATTTTTTTTTTTTTTTTGGTTTTTGGTTTTTGGGTCGCACCCGGCAGTGCTCAGGGGTTACTCCTGGCTCCATGCTCAGAAATTGCTCCTGGCAGGCACGGGGGACCATATGAGGCACCAGGATTCAAACCGGTGGGATGACCTTTTGCATGAAAGGCAAACGCCTTAACTCCATGCTATCTCCCAGGCCCCCACACACAATAATTTGTTGTAGGTTGGGTATGCTGATTCTGTTGTCATTGACTTTGGGTTTGGTATTTAGGGCTGATCATTTTTTATTTCCACTCAATATTCATACAATTGTTTGCTAGAAGCCCAATTTTTTTGTTTTGTTTGTGTTTTTGTTTTTGGGTTACGGCAGCGCTCAGCGGTTACTCCTGGCTCTCTATTCAGAAATCGCTCCTGGCAGGCTCGGGGGATCCTATGGGATGGCGGGATTCAAACCACTGTCCTTTGGCATGCATGGCAAATGCCCTACCGCCATGCTATCTCTCCAGACCCCTAGAAGCTCAAAAATTTTAATTGCAAAACCGAATGAATTTAAAAAAAAGATGTGTGTTAGAATGGTTAGTATTGATAAATACTGGTTATGAGTTAATTGATGTTTGGGGGTGGCCACATCCAGGTATGTTCAGAATTTACTATATTCAGGGATCATTCCGGGGGGGATGATATGGGGTGCTGCTGGGGCTAGAACTTTGATGCGATCTTTGTAAACTAAGCACCCACTATACTTTAGCTCTGGCCCCTAATACTAGTTTTGCTTTTTTATTTTTGACACCTAATTTAATTTTATCTCTGTGAATTGCCAAATTACAAAGTCATTCATGATCCATGTTGAAGATTTCCTGTTAATATTTTTCCTTCTGTGGTTTTGAGTTCTAATGCTTGCACTACTGGCCATGGTGTTTCTTGGGGCCGTGCTAACACAATCCTTGGTGGAGAGACAAGGAATGCCAAGAGCCCCGGAATCATCCCTCAGTGCTCCTTCAGCCTGTGTGTGATTGTGCTCATGGGGAGACAGACACCCGCCTCCCCACCATGACACCCCACACACACTCACCCTTACACTGCCCGAAACTCTGGAGTGGATTTCAGAAGACCCAGCACAGTTTCCTCTGGCCTACAAAGAAGGGATGAGACCTGCAGCGGTGCTGGGTGCCCCTCTCTGCTGTGCCCTGAGGTGGATCCTGTCTTTTGTAGGAGAAGTGGCAGCCATGGCAGGCAGCAGTGGGGACAGCATCACACGGCGTAGTGTGGCCTCACAGTTTTTCACCCAAGAGGAGGGCACAGGCGTTGACGGCATGAGCACCTCCGAGCGAGTGAGTGTGGAGAGCGGGGTTCTGGGTGGTTGCCTTGTGGGGAGATGGTCAGGCAGGCCTCCTCACTGCCATTTCCACCCCTCATTTTCCAGGTGGTGGATCTCCTGAACCAGGCAGCGCTGATCACCAATGATAGTAAGATTACAACGCTCAAGCAGGTGAGGGCTCCCCCATACTAGGGGGACTCAGATATCACTGTGTTGGGAAAGGACTTGTGAGAGGGGGCAATGTTGCTGAGCATAGGCATTGCATGCAGGTGGTTTGGGTTCCAGCCTCAGTCCTATAGGGCCTCCCCCAACCCCAGCATGGTCAGAAACCAGAAAAAGGGACTGGAGTAATAGAACTGGGGTAGGGTATTTGCCTTGCATGCAGCCTACCCAGGTTAGACTTCCAGCATTGGAAATAGCTTACATGGGGGCTTCAGGCAGCTTCTTCGCCAGTGGGCATCAGGCAAGGTGAATTCTGGCTTCATAGTATAGGGAACACTCTTTGTGGGGAGCCAGGATCAGGGCCTTAGGGGGCCCAGATATCTGCCCTCTATGTCACTCTTGATGCTCAAATTCACTTCATTGTCCACCACTTCCACCCAAAATGCTTCCTGAACTGAGAAATGGTGCTGTGAGGGACACCTGAGGACCCCCCCCCCCCACCAATTTTAGGGAACAGGAGGCTAAGACCCCAGGGAAGCTACTTGCTAGACCCTGCTAGGGAGGGTGGGGGCCATTGTATATGTGGGTGTCCTTGCCGGCTCCCATTTCCTCTCCCTCTTGATATACCTGGCTCAGGAGCCTCCTGCTGTCTCTTGATCTTCAGGTCCAGGAACTGATCATCAACAAAGACCCCACCTTGTTGGACAACTTCCTGGATGTACGTGAGTGGAAAGAAGGGGGTATAGGGACCGGGTGCGGGGAGCCACTCCTGGCTGCAGACTGACCCAACTTCTCCTGGTGTTGGAAGGAAATCATCGCATTCCAAGCCGACAAGTCCATCGAAGTGCGCAAGTTTGTCATCGGCTTCATTGAAGAGGCCTGGTAGGGACACACTCGTGCACGCACGAACTTGCTTGGCACCCCGCAGCCTGGCCCCCTTTCCTGCTTCCATGGGCCCATCCTCCCCACGTGCTAATGCAGTGCCTGGTGCCTCTCCCAATCTCTGTTTGGGGCCAACCCTGAGTCCGGGTCCTCCACTCCTCTGGCCCCCAGTAAGCGGGACATCGAGCTGCTGCTGAAGCTGATCGCGAACCTGAACATGCTGCTGCGGGATGAGAATGTGAACGTGGTGAAGAAGGCCATCCTGACCATGACGCAGCTTTACCGGGTGGCACTGCAGGTGTGGTGGCGCCATCTTGACCATGAACAGTGTATGGCGGGGTGTGGGGGAGGTGTGAGATGCAATCTTCGGAGGCCACCCGAATGAGCTGTTACTCTCCCAGCTCACCCTATCTTTCTTTCTTCCATACCCCACCTGCCTTGTCCAGTCCCTCTCTAGGCAACACTGGGCCATGCCACCTTTAAGGAGCCTGTTGGTTCAGTGGGGGAGGTCCCCTGTGAGCACAGGGACGAGGGTACTCTAGCAGGGGCCTGGAACAGTCCTCTGAGGGTTTTTGGGGGGACAGTTCCTGTCCATTTAAGACCTGCCAGTTGGGTCCCAAATCTCCCCAAATAAAAAGCAGACAGAGGGGCTAGAGAGATAGCACAGCAGTAAGGCAGATTGCCTTACATGCAGAAGGATGGTGGTTCGAATCCCAGCATCCCATATGGTCCTCCGACCTTCGAGGAGCGATTTCTGAGCATAGAGCCAGGAGTAACCCCTGAGTGCTGCCGGGTGTAACCCAAAAACAAAATCAAACAGACAAAAATTTTTTTCTTAAAAAAAAAAAAGCAGACAGAGCACCCTGGGGTGAGGGTCTTGGACAGAATGGAATGAAATGAAAGCCCAGCTCAGCCCCACACCACCTTAGGAGCATTAGAGTGCCCTGTTACACCCTGCCTCTCTGGTCTTAGGGCACCTAGGTTTAGGGACCTTGGGAGGTCAAACAAGGCCTATCCCCAGGGTCACCCAGCTCCAGACAGGGAGCAGAGTGGCCCCCAGTCAGCAGGATCCTGTACCTCTCCCGCAGTGGATGGTGAAGTCTCGTGTCATCAGCGAGCTCCAGGAGGCCTGCTGGGACATGGTGTCGTCCATGGCAGGGGACATCATCTTGCTGCTGGACTCGGACAACGATGGCATCCGCACACATGCCATCAAGTTCGTGGAGGGCCTCATCGTCACCCTGTCGCCACGCATGGCCGACTCCGAGGTGCCCCGGCGCCAGGAACACGACATCAGTCTGGACCGCATCCCCCGCGACCACCCCTACATCCATTACAGTGCGTGTCTACACCCCTACCCTCCCCTGCTTGCTCCCCAGCTTCACGAGGGAGGATCCCAGAAGCCCTACCCAAGCTGTGCGTGCGCTGGCTGAACTGATGACGGTGCATGGTCAAGAGGAGCCGATAACCTCCTTTGTGGGTTTGGGGGTGCTCGGAACTCAGTGAATGCATGCTTAGGGGAGTTGTTGGCCGCTAGTGATTGCTAAGTGGACTCTGCATACAGGTATGACGGGAGAGTGGGGTGATAGCAATGAGGACTCCCAGACGAGCTGCCTCTCCCCAAACTGCTTTCCATGCAGGGCGCCCAATCTTTCCAGGCCTTGCCTGTGGATATACAGGCTCTCCCTTGTCTGTTGTCGGTAGCGTTCAGGACATACTCCTGGCTCTGTGCTCAGAAATCTCTCCTGGCAGGCTCAGAGGGGACTGTATGGGATGCCGGGGTTTGAACTCGGGTCGGCTATGTGCAATACAAACACTCCCTGCTGTGCTATCACTCCAGTTCCAAGGATTGGGGCTTTTATTTGCTTTCCTTGTGGTAAGGATGATGCGGTGATCAAATCCAGGGCTGAGCCATGTAGGGCAAGTGTTTCTGCCCTGCCCTGGTCCTGATTGTGGCCTGTAGGGTGCGGCGTGGGTGCGGACACAGTGATGTTGGCAGAGCAAGTAGATTGGCCTCTGGCGTGGCCACACATAGGAGCTGTTTGATGTACCTGAGCCACATCTTTTTGGCATTTGCTTTTGGGGGTGCTCAAGGGATTCTTCCAGCTCTGAGTTCTGAAGGTCTCTTCCAGGAGTGCCGGGAGCAAACCACACACCTGCACGGGAATCCTATGCTCAGCCCTTTAAAGGGGTAGTGGGGTGCTGCTCTTTCCAGGAAGCTCCATGGGATCGGGGCTAGAGTGATAGTGTAGCAGAGAGGGTGTTTGCCTTGCACGATATCTGGTACCCCAGGTGGTTGCTCTCTGGGAGTGATCAGAGTGCAAAGCCAGGAGTCAGTCCTGAGCACTGCTGGGTGCGGTTTCAAACTCCAAAACAAATACCACCCCCCCAGTCTTGTAAGATTCGGGCTGATCCCTAGTGCCACCCACCCACCCCCACCAGTACTGCTGGGGGTCATTCCCAAATTGAGCAGGGAGTAACCCCGCAAACCTCCAAGAAAGAAATGAAGTTTATTTGCTTTCCAAGTACTCCATAGTTTGGCAGTAACTATTGGCAGTAACTATTTAAGCGGTTCTCCATCAATGGAGTTTCTCATTCCTGACTTCAAGTAATTTTGTATCCTTTTGTTTTTGTCATGAAAAATGTTAAGATCCAATAGCAAGGTTCAGAGTTAACATTGGGGGACTGAACAGAGCAAGGTGGAATGAAGACCTTTGAATTTTGGAATTTGAAGTTTCTTTTTTGGGCGGCCACTAGCGTTACTTCTGTCTCCACAATCAGAAGTTACTCCTAGGGGCCCGGGAGATAGCATGGAGGTAAGGCGTTTGCCTTTCATGCAAAATGTCATCGGTTGGAATCCCAGTGCCCCTTATAGTGCCAGGAGCAATTTCTGAGCATGGAGCCAGGAGTAACCCCTGAGCACTTCTGGGTGTGACCAAAAAAAAAAAAAAAAAGAAGTTACTCCTAACAGGCTTGGGGAACCACATAGGATGCTGGGGATTGAATCCATGTCAGCTGCCTGCAAGGCAAACACTATCTTTTTGGCTCCTACCATTTATTTTTAGCTTGTGGGTCACACCCTTTATGCCTAGGGCTTACTCCTGACCTAGTGCTCAGGGATCACATGTTTGTTTTTGGGCCACACCCAGACCCGGTGGTGCTCTGGGTTTCTCCTGGCTCTGAGTTCAGAAATTATTCCTGACAAGTTCAGGGAAAACATATTGGCTGCTGGGGATTGAACCACACACAAGGCAAACACCTTACTACTATGCTTTCACTCCAACCTCCAGGGATCCCTTTTATTTTTTTTTTTGCTTTTTGTTTTTGGGCCATACTCGGTGACGCTCAGGGGTTACTCCTGACTATGCACTCAGAAATCGCTCCTGGCTTGGGGGACCATATGGGATGCTGGGTGATCGAACCGCGGTCTGTACTAGGTCAGACTCTTACAAGGCAAACACCTTACCACTGCGCCACTGCTCTGGCCCCAGGGATCCCTTTTAGTGGGGCTCAGGGAACACCCTGTGTAGTGCCAGGTGTCAAACTAGGGTTGATGGCATGTAAGGCAAGAGCCTTACTTCCTGTAATGAAGTGTTTTGTTCCCTTGAAGTGGGGTTCCCTTTTCTCAAAAGGGAAAGGGAAACCCCATGTCCCCTATCCAGTAAGGATAGGGGTAGCGTTTTCAGTTGTTTAGTCCACAGTAAATAATTCACACAGATAATGAGGGTATTAAGAGTAAGATACTAGCGTTCTTAAGCAGTTCACCAACAAGCCAGCTGTTCCACTCAAGGAGCTTACAAGGCTACAGGGAAAACCTGCTCTCTCAGCTACCTGCCCCCCATTTATTCTGCTCCAAACTGCTTTCCTTCCCCAGGGATAGATACAGAACAGATACAAAAGTGAATTATTACAAATACCTCTATGTACCTCACATACTATGACTTCAGCTCATCACCAATCTATTTGGGATGGGCAGCACTCAGGGATTACTTCTGGCAGTGATTGGAGGACCATGTGAGATGCTAAGGATCGAACCCATGTATACTTGCTGTACTGTTGTAGTGTTGTACTGCACTGCTGTCTATATTGCTCCAGCCCCAATATTACCTGTTATTTCCTTTTTTCAAATACCCTTCCAACAGTACCATAGGTGCCCTCTTAGGGCCGGAGTGTCGGCTTCTTCCTGACCTGTTTTCTCCTCTACCTCAGATGTGCTATGGGAAGAAGGCAAGGCTGCCCTGGAGCAGCTGCTCAAGTTCATGGTGCACCCGGCCATTTCCTCCATCAACCTGACCACCGCGCTGGGCTCCCTGGCCAGCATCGCCCGCCAGAGGCCCATGTTCATGTCGGAGGTGATCCAGGCCTACGAAACCCTGCACGGTGAGTCCCAGACGGAGTGCTCCCAGACTCCTGCATCCTGCGTTGCCGAGGGAGAGAAAGCGGCTCCTCCCCAAGGTTCTAGGAATTGCTCTGAGTGAGTGCTCATTGTTTCTGATTGGCTGAGCAGATTCGGAGCCGGCCTCTTAGCCAATCACAGGAGCCCGGGGAATTTCAGCGTTCTTATTGACCCCAGCATCCATTCTGCTCATGGATGACTCCAAGCTGGTTCCCTCCCAAGAGAATGGGGGTGTCGTTGGCTGAGAAAAGGGGGCTGGCAAAACCACAGGCATCCTCTTTCCCTCTGGAACAAGGGGGCCTCTCTTGGCCAGGTGACTGTTTTAGGCAGCTCGGGGAGGCCAGTGTGGACCTAGCGCAGCCATTGTGTACCAGGAACATTCCCAATGTGGAAGTGGTGACTTGGGCCTGCTGGTAGGGTAGCAAATTGGGATTTCCAGCCCACAATGAGGGGAAATTGTGGGGAGAGGGAGTTTCTCCGTTGATAGAAGGTGGGCTACAGCAGACAGGAACCTACCACAAGCGTTTCCAGCAGGACCTGGCCACAGTGTAGGGGTGTTTGTCGATGGGTGTCAGGGGGAATCAGCCTCCCATCCCCTTGTTTCTCTCCTCAGCTAATCTGCCCCCGACGCTGGGCAAGTCGCAGGTGAGCAGCGTTCGTAAGAACCTCAAGCTGCACCTGCTGAGTGTCCTGAAGCACCCGGCCTCCTTGGAGTTCCAGGCCCAGATCACCACCCTGCTGGTGGACCTGGGCACCCCGCAGGCCGAGATCGCCCGCAACATGCCCACTGGCAAGGATGCCCGCAAGCGTCCCCGGGACGACTCGGATCCTACACTCAAGAAGATGAAGTTAGGTGAGTGGGCAGGCCAGGCAGGCACAGGGCCTTGTCGGACTCTCCAACCTGAACGTTACTCTGGCGGTGATGATATGGTCCCCATTGCCAGTCAAGAATCATTCCTGAGCACAGAACTAGGAGTCAGTCCTGAGCACTGCTCGGCGTGGCTCAAACACCCCCATGTTCCCTAAAAGTGACAGGTTTCTAAATAGCAAAGCATTGAAATTATCAGCTCTTTTTTTGTTTGTTTGTTCTGTGAAGGCTTGCATGCCTGGCCATGCTGGGGGTCGGTTTCAAAGGTGATTTTGCTCACTGGGGGACCATGTGGTGCTGGGGATCCCGCCCCAGCCCTGTTCCACTTCTCCCTGGGCCCTGACTGTTATTCTTCCTTCTCACACTGGGTAGGTTCCTATGGGGCCTGAACCCCATTTCCCAGTAAGAGCTGAGTCTGGGTTACAGGGTGGTCAGGGCAGACCCTGAGAGCTGTAACCCAGAGCTGTCCTATCCATGCTGCTTCTGCTACTGGCGAGGACCCCCTCAGGACAAGGGGGTGGCTCCAGCACTTCTTCTGGTTTCCTGCAGAGCCCAACCTGGGAGAGGATGATGAGGACAAGGATCTGGAGCCAGGCCCGTCAGGGACCTCAAAGGCCTCGGCCCAGCTCTCAGGCCAGTCAGACACGGACATCACTGCTGAGTTCCTTCAGCCTCTGCTCACGCCCGATAATGTGGCCAACCTGGTGAGCATGGGTGGGGGGGACATCTCTCCCCACTGGGTGCACCCCTCCATGGAGCCCCACTCGTCGGCACTCCAGCACTTCCTCTGTCAGGGGGTTTAAGCCTGTCCAAATCCATATCCTTGCCACTTCTTTAAAAGTGGGGGGTGGGGGATAGCACCAGTGAGCTCAGGAAATCATATGGGGTGCCAGGGATTTTACCTTGGTAGACCCCCACCCTCTGCCAGGCAAGTGCCCTCCCTACTGTCCTGACTCTGGCCCCATCCGTAGTGTTTTGCAAGTTCAAAACTTGCCTTATTAATGTGCCCGGCATTGACATTGAGGAGCTGATTTTCCGAGATTTTTTGTTTTGTTTTGTTTTTGGGCCACACCCAGTGATGCTCAGGGGTTACTCCTGGCTATGCGCTCAGAAGTCGCTCCTGGCTTGGGGGACCATATGGGAAACCGGGGGATCGAACTGAGGTCCGTCCTAGGCTAACACAGGCAAGGCAGGCACCTTACCTCCAGCGCCACTGCCTGGCCCCAATTTTCTGAGATCTTGTTTTAGCCACATCCCACACATTTTGAGTAGATGTTTTCGTGTTCTCTTTTTTATTTCTACTTTAATTACTTGGGAGTATATATACCCTGAAAGTTCCAAACATGGAGACAGTTTCATAAAGGCACCGCTAAGAGAAAGATGAATTTTCCTTTAGGTTACTTCCTATTTCCTCTGGAACTCTGCTGAACTCTGCTGGCTCCTGTCTCCTCATTCTCAGGCTCGGTGCCACTGGCCTGTGGAGCCAGAAGAGTCCCTGGCCCTCCTGGCCTGGGTCCCAGCCCCTTTACTTTTTTATTGCCTGAGCTCCCCTCTGCACCCTACTCATACCCTCCACTTTTCCTGGGGGTCCGTCGTCCTGTCAGGGCTCAAGGAGTCAGTGAGTCAGGACCAAATCATGTCCTGGTTCCCCCACAGGTGCTCATCAGCATGGTGTACCTGCCTGAGACCATGCCTGCGTCCTTCCAAGCCATCTACACTCCCGTGGAGTCTGCAGGCACCGAGGCCCAGATCAAACATTTGGCCCGGCTCATGGCTACCCAGATGACGGCTGCCGGTCTGGGCCCAGGTGTGTGTCCTCTGGGGAACCCCAGCCCTCTGGTTGTAGTGGAAACCACGGAGATGTCAGCTACCCATTTTCGGGGTTCAGGAGAGCCATTGAGTTTCCACTTGTCTGCAGGGCCTGCCTGGGACTTCTCAGCACATCTTGGAGGTCTTGAAAGAGGAATTGAGTGGTGGGGATGTGGATCAGGTCTCGCTCTGCCTACCTAGGCTGTGTAAGGCCCAGGGTTGACCAAGTTTGCGTCAGGGAAAAAAGAATCAAAGATAGATGGTATCAGCCACTTCAGAGCTGATGGCTGTGGGCTATTTACTTAATTGCTCTTTGCCTCAGGGCTTGTCCTCCTTCAAGATCAGATCACAGGTAGATCACTCACCCTGTGAACCCACAAGGATCAGCACCTGCACTGGGGGGAGAGTCTGCTTCCCCCCCACAAAGCACCCTTCCTTGTTCCTTGGCACCCATGACCCCCCATTGCTATAGACCCTTTACATGTGCCTGTCTCTGTGGGTTCTAAGATCTAGACTCCCCAGGCCAGGCACTGTCAGCTCAGCAAACATTTCCCAAGATTCTTCATGCTCAGGGGTTATTCCTGGCTCCATGCTCAGAAATTGCTCCTGGCAAGCACGGGGGACCATATGGGACGCCAGGATTTGAACCGATGACCTTCTGCATGAAAGACAAATACCTTACCTCCATGCTATCTCTCCGGTCCCCTCTTTTCATTTCTTACTGTTCAGCAATCCTCCTTTTATGAATAGGCAATCACGTGCTTTTTTTTCCACTTTTCTCTTGATATTTCTTGACAATACACTGTTTTTTGGGTTTTTTTTTTTTGGGGGAGCCACACCCAGCTGTTCGAGGGGGATCACTCCTGGCTCAAACCCTGAGGGGTGGCAGGGATCAAACAGAACTTGACCATGTACAAAATAAGCTCCCTACTACCTATTGCACTATAGCAGTGCTCAGCAACCTTTTTTTCAACTGAGCCAAATCTCGCCAAAACCACGATTGAAATTTATTTTGAGAGCCACACAGGGGGCCGGAGAGATAGCATGGAGGTAAGGCGTTTGCCTTTCATGCAGAAGGTATCGGTTTGAATCCCAGCGTCCCATATGGTCCCCCGTGCTTGCCAGGAGCAATTTCTGAGCATGGAGCCAGGAATAACCCCTGGCACTGCGAGGTGTGACCCAAAAACAAACAAAAAAAAGAGAGCCACACAGCATGCACTGGCAAAGGCTAGGAGCAGAGTCCTGACTCCTGGAGCGGCTACCCGGCACACAGAAGAGCCAAATGAAAAGTGGAAAGAGGGCCCGGAGAGATAGCACAATGGCGTTTGCCTTGCAAGCAGCCAATCCAGGACCAAAGGTGGTTGGTTCAAATCCCGGTGTCCCATATGGTCCCCCGTGCCTGCCAGGAGCTATTTCTGAGCAGACAGCCAGGAGTAACCCCTGAGCACCGCCGGGTGTGACCCAAAAACCAAAAAAAAAAGAAAAGTGGAAAGAGCTGCAGGTTGCCAACCACTGCACTATAGCTTCAACCTTCCCCATGTTTTTTTAATTTTTGTTTTTGTTTTTTTTGTTTGTTTGTTTTTTTGTTTT
>PVKC010046320.1:0-11252 GCA_004027635.1 Crocidura indochinensis
TCCCTCTTTTGATATTGTACTCCTTAGAAAAACAAGCAAGTTTTTTTTTTTTTAATGCCATTATCCTGGCCAGGATAAATGGCAGAGACATTCCTAATGAAAGAGTTTCTTTAGGCTTGGAAGGACATTTTTCCTTTTCCCTCTGGGAACCAGGATAAACACAGTTCCTTGGCTCCCATACCCAGCGCAGAACTGAGAGGTTACAGCAAATACTGCCACAGACATCTGTGATGAAGGAGGTTCTTATAACACACTGCAACCCACAGCTGAAATAATATTGCAAATGACTGCGGGTAGTTACGAGTGATCCCCCTTGGCAACCCCTAGACCACTGCACATCTCTGTGCTATTCCTCACAATTGTGTATATGGAGACACATTCATAAAAGGGGCACCATGATACTTCCATTCAAAGGTCAAATTGAGGGTCCTGGAGAAAGAATGAGAACATCTTATCCCAAAGGTCATATTTGTCCCCAGCAGAGATGATGTCTATGCAAATACAGTCTAAGTAAAGGGTCTTATTACAATAGTAATACACAAACCCACTTGTTGTGGATACTTCAAAGGATACAAAAATATTAAGGACAAAATGTGAGCACCCCCCTTCATTTTCCTCCACAACCCCTATCATCTTACTTCCTTTCCCAACAAGGCCATCGTTTTGAAGAACCAAATCAGCCCTCACAGCAAGTTGGCCAGTGAGCAAAATAAATAAGCAGGCCTCTCATTTCACACGAGGAAAGGGCCCACATATATAATAAGTCAGTCAATAAATATTTATTAAGTCCCTATGAAGTCTAAGAGACACAGAAACTAAGCAAGATTGCGACTTCATTCTCAAAGAAACTCACCACCCCAGAGAAAACATAACAGAAAATGTCAACTAAAAATACTCATGAGGAACGGTTGGCCAGCAGGCCACCCTCTTGCTAGACTGACATCATAGAGCCCATGAAAAGAAGCAAACACCAGGCCCTTATGGGGCCCCTGTCTAGACTCTCACTGTGATGATAGAGAAAGGTACCTTGGTGGGTGTAAAATCACGATCACAGACAGAGGGAACTTAATGTGCCACTCAAAAGTCTAGGAAAATGGCAGAATGACCTATACCCTTCCTATACCCTCAGACCCCAAACTCCAGCCCTGCCCTGTGGAAGGCAGCTGTGAGCCACGAGGCCTGGGCCCACCCAAAGTCCCCCATTTAGTCTCAGATGTGGTGGGATAAAGGGGTCTAACCATTTCAAATGTAGAACATGTCCTGCCATGGGAAAAAAAAGCCAGCTATCTGGCTTCATGGACTAATATCTTCAACTGGCATCAGGGGCCACGAAGGAGCAAGATGAAAACAACCAGGAGAGAAGCTACTGGGATACATACAAAAGGTGTGATACATAGAAAGAATATAATACATTGGAGAATGTGACACATGAACAGAAGTGTAATACTTGGAAATAGGCATACAACATGGAAAGGGTGTGTGGAAGACAAAGAACAGGGTGTGAAGCATGCATACTAAAATATTTTCATGGAATCTCTCCCCAGGCGTGAGGCTATAAGTTGTGCTTTTGGCATGATGAGAAGCAGGATGTGGAGAGTGGTTAGGAGATTCTAGAAGCCAGGGTGTCTGTGGGGGGAGGGCTGGAATATGCAAATGTATATGTAATATGCAAAGAGCCTTTGTTTCTGGGAGGAATGTCATTGGTTCTGAGACAAGTTCCATCCTCAAGCTATAGGACAGAGTCTAAGTGATAGGACTACAGGGAGGGTATTTGTCTTGCACACAGCCAACCCAGGTTCAAACCCCAGTATTTCATATGGTTCCCCAAGACTGTCAGGAGTGATTCCGGAGTGCAAGAGTCAGTCCAGAGCACTGCTGGGTGTGTGACCCCAAAACAAACTAATTAGTGATAGTGACCAGCAAGGAGAGTCGGTCACAAGGTTCCTGGACTCTAGCATAGCACAAGGTCTCCAGAGAAATGAGTCTCACTAATCAGGAAGGGAAGGGATGCTGGGCTAGAGTTAACAAGGTTCTTTTGTGAAACCCCTGGTTACCCACACTCCCGGCCTTGAACATGGGTTTCCTTTGGGGTTAAGTCTGTGTCTGGGGCTGAGATCAGCAATGAAGGGGAAGGGCAGGGCTCTTACCAGGGGGTACTCTGGCCTGCTGGAATGGGGTGGAAATTGGTGGGTGATTTCAGATGGGCTCTATACCTTATTGCCCATTCTGGTACCCCCAGAACCTGCAGTTCCTCAGGAAGACCTGGGAACCAACAGGAAGAGGTGAAAGAAGCTGACAGGAACCCCTGTTCCCGGGCCTGAGTGATAACTCAGTGTGGGGTGGGGCACTTGCCTTGCACTTAGCTGATCTGAATTTGATCCCTGGCACTCCATAAGTTTCCCCAAGCATTGCCAGGAGTAAAATCCCTGAGCACTGCCTCAGCTGTGATCCCCATAAAAGACCCAAACAAGAAAAAGAGCACAACAACAAAGGAAAGTCTCTGTTCACCCCTGGCAGGAGGACAGTGATGTGAGCGGAAGGGGGTGCAGCAATGTAGATCTTCCCAGGAGACTAGAATTCGAATCAAGGTGTCAGCAGGTCTGGCACTTCTGGGGTCTCTCTCCTGTGCAGGCAGACACCCCCTTCTCCATGTCTTCAGTGTCTTTGCACAAGAGCATTCAGTGATGGTGTCCACTGTTCCTCTTCTAAGGACCCCTGGCAGTTCAGGGCAGGGTCACTGCCTGGCTTCTAGAGTGGCTCCATCTCATGCCCAGCCATGCTCTGAAGAGTTGAACTTCCAGGGCTTCCCAGCTGGATCCGGGATATAGGCATCACTGGACAGTGGTGGAGGACATCTGTGGGATATCTGAAAAGCCTTGCCCAGTGCTTGAGCTTTAAGGGGAGTCCCCAGGCAGTACCTGAAGGTGATAAGAGCTTGGCACTTGGACCCACATACCACCCTAAGTCTGTGTGTTCTGGTATTTGGGTAGGTGCCTGTCACTCAGAGGAGAGGGGAGGAGGCTGTGTCCCCTGGGGACATGGATCAGGACCCCACCTGGCCTGATGGGAGAGACACAAGGAAACGGAACTTCTGGGATGGGAGGAAGGTCCCAGGTTCTTCAGGTCCAGCGCTCATCAGTGTCTGCCCCCGCCAATATCCCTCCATGGTTACTTTGCTCCCGAATGTCCTCTCTCCCTGCTCCAACCCCAAATGCCACACCCTAACCTCTCAGCCCTGTTCACCCATACAGGCTTGTTTCATCTCTGGAAGCCTCATATCCTGGGTGGGATGGAGGTGCCTAAAGACAGCTGAGCAGGCCATCTTCCATATGACCTGGACTCTGCTATCCTGAGGGATGAAGATGGAAGTTTTGCAAAGACAGACATACCTGCACCTTTCTCCAAGCACTCTAAAGGCTGGGCAGGGTATGCTGGGATGTGGAATGCTGGGTCTTCTTGGGACATTCCTGGGGGGTGGGTGATCCAGGAGTGGACCCCCACTTGGGGAAAACTTAGGGGTTCACAGAAGCTTGGGTAGCAAAGTTTCACTCATCTTGGTGAAAGTTCATGACTTAAGGGGCACCCTGGCATCTCTCCCAAAGAAGCCATTGGTGCTACTGGAAGTCAAGAAACTTGCAGATCCTAGGATATGCCCTGCCCATTCTCTGCAGGTCTGTGATGCTGGCTTCCACACTAGCAGGGGAGACAATATCTGGACCCCCACACCTACAGGGCAGATCTAAGAACATGAGTGTCCGGTGGGTGGCTCCTCTTCCAGTGAGGTTTGAGGGTGGTCTCGGCTTCAATACAGTGACCTGCCTGCCCCCTCACTGTCCATTGGGGAGCATTGTCATTCTCACAGGACCATCCACACCAAACGAGGGGATAAACACCATGCCCTGGTGCCAGAGTAAAGTCCACGTGTGAGGTCCTTTCCAGAACCTGAGCTAGTGAGGACACTGAGCATCGCCAGTATCTGACCTGCTAGGGTTTCTCTATCCTCATGGGCAGTGAATGGTCTTGATCCCTGGGTTCCATCCTTGGTACCTAGGAGCTCATGAGGTATGTGGATGTTGTGTCACCATGGCCATGATCTATCCACTTCTCTCTGGCTAAGGAAGTACCAAGGGGTTTGGCAAAGGAGGAGGTGGGGTGGGGACAGATTAGGGCCACTTCAAGGCCACTCGTGCTTCAGCCTGACTCAAGACTCCTGGGGAGAGGTGTGAAATGATAGCACCGCAGGGAGGATGCTAGCCTTGCCCATGACTGACCGAGGTTCAATCTCCAGCATCCCATATGGCTCTCCCAAACCTTATTAGGAGTGATACCTAGGTACAGAGCCAGCAGAAAGACCTGAGGACCATAGAATGTGGTCCCCAAAGCAATAAAAAGCCTCCTGGGGAACACTGAGGCGACCAAGAAGGTTCTTATGAGGATAGACTTAATGGTGAGGGTTTCGAGATTGCACGTACCCTCAAGATACAGGCGCAAAGTCCAGTATGGGAACCTGCTTCTTTCTCAAGTGTTTGCAAGTTGGGGAAATTGTCTGGTAGCAACTGGGGTTCATCACAATGACTTAGGGGGGCAGGAAGAACACATAGGGAAAGCAAGAGGGTCAGAGGGTTCCGAGAACCAAACTGGCATCAGCATTTCTCCTGCAGCCAGATATGCAGCTCTACAGCATGCTGGATGCTCACTCAGGCATGGAGGAGAGGGCAGAGAGGGTTCAGATTAGGAAGGCCTTACAGATCAATAACGAAATTGGGGTCTTTATTCTCCTGACGATGGTGAGCCCCTCTCCCCTGCAGACACACACAGTGGCTTGCAGTCAGAGTTGCTAGAGTTGGGGACCAGCTCTCTGCAATGTAGAGAAGGCCGCACACCAGCAAATGTCAAGCAGAGATGGTGGAAAGAAAAGGTACATCCATGGGAGGAGGAGCAGGAGCAACGTGTTGATCCTAGGGCCTTTGCACATGCCCGTCAGGGAAGAGGGCCAAGAAAGTACTCCTCCCAAGGCTGCATTCAGCTCTCCAGAGATGCCCTCCTGGGCCAATCCCAGTTCCTCCATCAGTCCTGTAGAGATTCCGCTGCTCTGCTCTGACTGGCTGTGGTGTCTGCTGAGGCGTGCCACTGGGCTCCATGTTCCAACAGGTGACAGCGAGGGGCTTAGGACCCTCCTCATCTCACAGGCATTGCAAGGAACCTTGGATACATGGGTGGGGGGGCTGGAGAGGGCAGGATGGCCTAGAGGCCCCATTTTCTGAGGAAACATCCTGGAAAGGAGGGCCCACACTGGTGTGACCACTCAGCAGACTGAACCAGAGTTCTGAAAGCTCAGCAGCATGGGGGGAGGGGTTGGTTCAGACAATGAACAGTAAAAAATTATCCTGCCCATATATGCTGGGTGTTGCTCTGAACAGACAGGGCAGCCCCTACCCAGATACTTCATGTCTATTATTCAAGCTGGATGGTTTCTTTAAAAAAATAAAAAATAAAAACAAAAACTAACTTGGGCCAGAGTCATAGTATATTTGCCTTGCACTCAGTTGACCTAGGTTTGATCCTTGGCACCCCATCTGTTCTTCCCGAGCACTGCCAGGAATAATTCCTGAGTGTAGTCAGGAGTAACTCCTGAGCATTTCTGGGGTGTGTCCCCCCCAAATCAAACAAGCAACCCAAAAGCACAAGCCAATAAATCAGAAACAACCCTCCCACTGTGGGCCTGATCAAGTGAGGAATGTTCCAGTCTTTGCTAGCAAGGCTAGGGTAGCTCCAGGCATGATGGGTTGTGAAGAGGCACAGGCACCTGCTGATGTGACATTTCAATGTGACTCGAAGATTTTCAGGATCTCTGTGGGCCCCCACTGCTGGCCTGTCAGCCCCACCAGGTGTGGTTATGGCCCCACACCCTGTGGTCCAGGCACTTTTCGGAAGCATGATGTTGGGGGGACAAGGCTTCTGAAGCAGAGTTTCTGGCCATCTGAAGATGCATACACCAGTCACCGGCGGCCCGGGGTTCCTGCAGGAAGGCAATGATGTGGTATTGTGGTACCCCAGCAGCACCAAGGTCCTTCATTGCCCACAAACAGTCTCAAGAAAGCTCAGACGTACAAGGGGCCGGCCATGGAGAGGTAGGTGTCAGCAAGAAGGGGTGAGTGAAAGGGGCTCAGAGCAGCAGGGTCAGAGCCTCTGCCAGGGCCCTGGACACAGGAGGGTGTCCCCATCCCACCATCACCCCACAGGCAAATCAGATGTGCTGGGGTGTGAGGGGAACTGGCTCACTTGCAGATAATTCACAGTTGCTATGTCTCTTGGTATAGGCCAAGCATGAGGGGCTCAGGGAGGGGACATTGGCCAGGATGGAGTAGAGAGTCTATAAAAATGTGCCTGCTTGAACCCGGAGAAATAGCACAGCGGCGTTTGCCTTGCAAGCAGCTGATCCAGGACCAAAGGTGGTTGGTTCGAATCCTGATGTCCCATATGGTCCCCTGTGCCTGCCAGGAGCTATTTCTGAGCAGACAGCCAGGAGTAACCCCTGAGCACTGCCGGGTGTGACCCAAAAACCAAAACAAACAAACAAACAAACAAAAAAAAAAGTGCCTGCAGTGGCTGAGAGAAGACCAGAGAGGGCACTAGAGGGAACTGACCCATGGAGGGCCAGTCCTCAATGGCTCTCCCCACAAACTGCCTTGGTCCATCTTCCGAGTGTGAAGATGGGGTGTGTCTTTTTGAGCCTAGTACAGCAGTTGCCCCACACAGACCAACCCAGCACCCCTTCCTGACTCACAGGTCGCCCTCCTCTTCCCCCATTTAACTGCTGCCATCCCACCTCCATTTCCCAGATCAAGTATGGAAGGTGGTCACATAGTTGTGTGTGTGACCATGTGGAAAAAGGGATGTCAGGGAGAGGCCAGCAGGATCACACACGAGGGAGGTGCATTGTCACTCCCAAGGGCCCTTCAGCCCTAGGAAGAAAAGATAGCCCCCAAAGGTGGCTGTGACTGGCTTTGAGGACCAGGATGGGTGAGGTCTCAGGAACACTTGTCTCGTGACATCACTAATCCCACATCTGTGGGCCTTTGCCAGAATCTTTTATTGGGGCAATGCATGACTGTCCTCTAGGGAGTACCTCCACCTCACCACTAAAACTCCAAGACAACTATGGGCATTCCAATCTCCTTGAGCCTGTGAGTCTGTTTCTTTTTCTCACACGTTCAAGACTAGAATTTTCCAGAAAGTACCAGAACCTTGGAAATGACTAAATGCATAGGAGAAATGGGTCTCTCCAGCAGGCTGGTTTTCAGGGAGCAGTTCTCTGTAAGACCGCCCCAGTGGGCTTCAGAGGGGAATAGTGGACAGAGCTTTCAACTTCGAGTCTCTTCTTGTTTCTGGATCACGCGTGTCTGGCACTTACGTGAAGGGACCATTTTTGCTGTACATGATGGAGTCCAATGATTCAGTTGCACCTCCCTAAAATTTTTCTCAGGTGTTTTTCTGATAGACAAGAGAAGGATACCGAGTAAATTTGCAAGAGGCAAAGGAATGTGGCTTTTGTTCTCAGCTGGGATTTTTGGTTTGCCCAGAGACAGAACTAGGGGAGACACTGAGGCATTTCTGGACCCCCAAAGTCAGTCTCCTCACCACTCCAGCTGCCCCATACTAGGTTATTATTGCCGAGGAAGGAGCCCTTAAAAGAGAAAAGGACTCCCCAGAAATTATTCTAGAGTGATGTCACTGGTGACATCACAATGGAAGTGACCCTTCTTTCCTGTTTAGCATTTAAACCCTGATTCCA
Organism: Crocidura indochinensis; assembly: GCA_004027635.1. Taxonomy (NCBI): domain Eukaryota; kingdom Metazoa; phylum Chordata; class Mammalia; order Eulipotyphla; family Soricidae; genus Crocidura; species Crocidura indochinensis. The sequence continues at coordinate 7,796 of PVKC010046320.1, forward strand.
TAGGCTTGTTTTGGTTTGGGGGGTCACACCCAGTGGTGCTCAGAATTTATTCCCCACTCTGTGCTTAGGAATCACTCCTGGTGGAAGGAAGGAGAATCCCTATATAGTTATGGGGGTTGAAGTGGGTCAACCACATGCCAGGCAAGTGCCTTAAGAGCCTTAACAGCTTTCTCTCTCTAGCTCCTAAATGGTTTCCTGAAGTTTCCTGAAGCATCTGCTTCTGACGGCCTCGAAGAAGAAAATGGGTCCTCGAGGCATGTTCTATACACCTCTCGGTGGCCTGGCTGCCTTCCAAGAAAAAAGAGTGGATGTTAGGCTTGGTTTTAAGGAGGGCAGCTCTGGTGTGACTTCAGGAATACACATGTCTATCTCCCTGGCTTGTGGGACAGTCCTTAGCTGTAGGAGGAGGATTGAGCTTATTAATCAGTGAATCTTGCATAACATATTTGGAGCCACAATTTTTAAGATGACAGCCAGCAATTAACCCAAAACAAAGGTTTTCTCCCATCTTCCTCTTTCCTTAAAACTTTTCTTTTTGATATGTAAAATCCCACAAACTCGATTTTTTTGTTTTTGCCTTTCTTTGGGGGGGGCACACCAATGATGCTCAACGTGTTACTCCTGGCTATGTGCTCAGATCACTTCTGCCTTGGGGTATCATATAGAATGCTGGGGGATTGAACTATAGTCTGTCCTATGTTAGTGTGTGCAAGGCAAATGCCCTACCGCTTGTACCACCTCTCTGCTCCCAAACTGTCCTTTTTAAATTTATTTTTGTGGTCACACCCAGCAGCACTCAGGGGTTACTACTGGGTCTATGCTCAGAAATTGCTCCTGGCAGGCTTGGGGGATCATATGGGATGCTGGGATTCGAACCACCATCGTCCTGCATGCAAGGCAAACACCCTACTTCCATGCTATATTTATGGCCCCCAAACTCTCCTTTTGATATGTAAAATCCCAACTGGATCACTCAATCTTACCCCTCCTGGTGAATGGGTATAGGTTTAATAAAGAAAGGTCAATTTCTGTCTAGGTGCATTCAGGAATACCATGAGGCAAAAAAAAAAAAAAAAAAAGTTACTGACTCCTTGATTCTTTCCTGACTGGCTTGATTTATTAATCCTTCACAGATACCAGCTTCTTCAGACCTATCTGTCTGTGGTTGAGATATGGAGATATGGTGCATGGAGTGATCTTACAATTCATGGGGTACATTTTACAACTGGCGCCTGAATCCTGGATCCTCAGATCACTATAAGCCAGTGTGGTGAGCAAAGGCTTTCCAGCCTCAGACAATACTTCGTGTGAGAAATGTCCTGAGCTTTGTTGCAGTGTGGGGCACCCTGTGGCTCTTGTTGAGAAGCACCAGGGTGATGGAGTTACCAAAGGCCAATACCTAGGAGAAAGAACTTTCTAGAGGCCAGCTGGAAGCCCTGCTCTGCAGAAAGTGTCTGAGACACACAGAGACACCTGCCATCACTTCCAGCTCAAGTCATGGGCTTGGACAGAAACAGGTTCCCAGAGAAGACAAGGCTCCCCACCTCCATCTCTGCTCCTTGATGGGCTCGCAGGTGTGCTGGGCACCATCTCCTGTCCACCCATCTCCAGGTCTTAGCACCACCTGACAGTTAGAATGATCTATTGCCTCTTTCCAGATTCACCCAGGGCCATTCTCATCTGCTTCGCCAATGGCAGTTTCTTAGCTCTACTCTTCATTGTCCACTTACGAACTTATTCCTGTGTCACAGTCAGTGGAGAATGAGAATCGTCCTGGGGCATTTCGATAAGCCCTGTAGCCCTGGGGGTCTGTGTCTATGGATCAATTGGTCCACCCAGCAGGGGAAGTCCCCCATCCTCTTTGGTGGCTTTCTCCAAAAGTCCTTGCTGAAAATTGAGTTCCGCTCTTCCAAGGCAGAGAAGACTCAAAGGCAAAGTTCATAGATACATGCTTATTTATTGTGTGTATATGCGTGTGTGTGTGTGTGTGTGTGTGGTTTGAAAGTGTAGACCCAGTGGTGCTCAGGGATCATGCCTGGTGCTGCTCAGGGGACCAGAGAATGTGCCAGGGATTGAACCAGGCATGCTGGTAATGGAACCAGGGCGAGATGCATGCAAGGCAAGCACCTGAACTCTTCCTATCTCTCTGGCCTACAAGAGTTAATTTCTCTTAAATGGCTCCAGATGTGGTACACGGGAGTCAGAAGTGAATGAAGCACAAAGGAATGGAAAAGGTTAATCTTTAGCAGCACCCTGTCTGGTTGTTATTGGGGCAGGGGAACCTCACGAATAATGATAGGCATTCTGGAGAATTACTTCATATGCAGAGTCAAACGATAAAACTGTGAGTGTAGCTGATAATGTACCCCTGCCCAATGTGATGGTTCCTTGGCTAAGCTGGGAGCCGGTTTGAATCTTTGGGATTCAGTATTATAAGAGAGGGACAACAGTGCAGACATTGATAAGGCCTGGGTGCCTGGGGGGAGGGGGGGTAAAAGGCAGGTGCAGTCCAAGGATGGGCTGATGTGGGTAACTTTCCAGGGTCCTGGGACCAAAGACACGAAGGATGGCTCCCGAATGCCGCACGGTCCGGCTCCAACATCAAGCACACACGACACACATTTCTGTCTAACTTTTATATGAAGTATTTAATGGTCTATACAGGGGGCTAATTCCAGAGGATGTATTACAGTTGTTAAAGCCGCGGGTTTCTATATTTTATAGTATCTTACATTCATATTTCTGAAAATACTGACGTACCCCCTTGGAGTGGGGTCAGGGTGGGGGTGCCCCATGACAGTCCACACTTCGGGCTCCAGAGTCATTAGAAACCGTGGGGCTGTGTGGGAACCCCACCCTCACCCCCCACTCCTACCACCCGCTGGCTGCCCACCCCCCCAGGCTATGGGTATGTTTGTTGGTTCAGAGTTTTTCAACTAGTGTTTAAAAAGACAAACAGTGGCTTGGGCTACTACACATCTAAACACAGACACGGACCAGGAGCGACATTTTCATATGAATCTGTAGAAATTCCACAGTCTAGTTTTTGTAAAAATAAAAAAATGTAAACATTGGAATTAATTGCAGGGAGATTTCTTTCTATACATTCTTTGTCAAGAGAATGATTTGTTCAAAAAAAGGAAAAAAAGAGGCCCATTTCAGGGAGAGTGCATGGCGGAAAAAAATCTTTGCAGGTCAAGAGATTGAAAAAGCGGGGTCTGACGCAGAGGGGTTGGACAATATTTGGGCTGGTTCCCCCAATATCCTCAGTTCCCACTCAGCAGAAAACACCAACCCCAACAACCAAATCTGAGACTGAGCAGACAGACATGAGGGATCTGTCCCCAGAAGGCGACCAGTTCCTTTGCAGCAGCAAAATGGGATCAATGAGACTGTTGGGTGACAGTTCCCACGGCGATGAAAGATGGGACGCACGTCTCACGTACAAGATGGATTC
>PVKC010046321.1:0-11255 GCA_004027635.1 Crocidura indochinensis
GTGGCATATCCAGCAGTACTCAGGGGTTATCCTGGTGTTGCTGTGCTTAAAGATCACACTAGTGGTGCTTGGGAGATCATAAATGGTGCCAGATGTGCCACATGCAAGGCAAGTGCCCTATTCACTGTACTAGTACTTCAGCCCAAGTCTAGTTATTTCCTTAAGCAATAGATGCCTGAGCTGGATACTCTGCTAGAGGGCAGTCTACACATTTAGTGTTTTATCCAGCTGCTCATTGTCTGGGAGACTCCAGGAGTGTAGGGAAGCGTTCATGCACCCTGACTTGTGTCCTCTTGCTTTTTGCAGGCTGATTCATCCTGCGAGTGGCCGTTCCTATCACGAGGAATTCAATCCCCCAAAGGAACCCATGAAGGATGATGTATGTCACCTCAGGACAAGACATTTTCTTTCTTTCCTCTTCCTTGGCTTTTCTCCCCCTCTTCCTTTTGTTCCCCCAATACTGCTGACTTTACTGTAAGAGACATTATTTCCCAATAACCTGATCAGCCCCTTCCTGGCAGCTAGGCAGCGTCAGTAAAATCTAATCAGAAGGTGATTGGTGGGAAACCCAGACTTAGGACAGAGGTAGATGGTGCTACAGAGAAATTTGTTGACTAGTCCTCAGACAAAATTTTTCTCTGAAGTGCTGTCCTGTTCCGAGATTCCTGCTCTTTCTGGTGGGTGAACATTGCCATGTTCTTAGAAACACCTTTAGTCTTCTACAGTGGTAAAAGGGAAGGTCTCATATATGTGCATTCTAGCATTCCTGTATACTGTCCATTTTATCTAGATGTAAACATGCAGGCAACCGTGGGAATTTTCTGCATTTACCTTTGGCATGTGAATCAAGTCCATTAGGTCCAACAAACTCCAAAACCATCCTGTCTTCTTAGCTACTTTTTGCTGAATTGTCAACTCAGACGGTTTGTAGTGGTGGTGGTAGTGATTTTTTACTTGCATTTTTCAGAATATTGGATGCCATTGACCTTATTAAAAATCGTTAAGGCCTCTAAGCTCCCATAGATATTTGGATTATCCAGAACTTAGCCATGGCATTGCATGACCTCAACCAAATGTAACCAGATCTAACCCTGGAGGCACAAGCACTGCTGCGTTGGCCTCAAATCTTAGCATCCACCCATTCTACCCAGTTGGCAAGTTTCATCAGGAGTGACTTCAGACCCCCTGCACATAACTTGGGAAGCCAAAAAAAAAAAGTAAACAAGTAGTGTTACCATTGCTCAGGACTCTCCTATATTCTCCTGTGAGAACTTCTATGTTTGTTGCATCTGATCTAGAAGTGATTGAAAGTAGAACAGCTGGGATAAAAGCTTTTGGGGACAGGCATTTTCTGTTGTTCCCTGCACCCTCTTGTATATGGTTGCTATTTTAGGTGCCCCTAGAACTCAGGATCAGCTTCTCAGACTGACTTTCTAGTAAACGAAGTTCTGGTAGAAAGGATTTAGACCACTGGTTTCCTACCTAGGATCTGACAGCATCTCAGATCTGCACCTGGTTTGGAGATCATACTTACTGTCCTGGCCTCTCATTACCCTCTTCCTGTTCACAGATCACAGGGGATCCCCTGGTCCGCCGGTCAGACGATAATGAGAAAGCCTTGAAAATTCGGCTGGAAGCCTACCACACTCAGACCACCCCCCTTGTGGAGTACTACCGCAAACGGGGAATCCACTCTGCTGTCGACGCCTCCCAGACCCCTGATGTTGTCTTCGCAAGCATCCTAGCAGCCTTCTCCAAAGCCACATGTAAAGACTTAGTTATGTTTATCTAATGTGGGGTTCAAGAGAGTTTCTTTCCTCTTCCTGTCTCTACTGAGGGAGTGGGTGGGGACGGCAGAGCAGGCAGAGGGAGGCTTCCTTCAGCCAGTAAGAATGTCACTTTATATGTACTGATTAAAAGCACTTGCTTCATGTATCTTTGGTGTGTGTGCAACTCTCATCACGTATGTGTGTGTGCGTGTGTGCATATGTGTGCACACATGCATAAAAGTGCCTACACATTTTCCTGCTTCCTAAATGACAGGTGGCTTTCCCTATTGCTTTTTTACTTTTTACCAAAACAAACTCTAATCTCTGCCAGTCACTCCAATTCCACATATGTACACTGCGCTAGCTGATTAGAAGATTGGGGTGATGTCAGCGTAAGCTGGCCAGAACTTCTTTTTTTGTTTGTTTTTGGGTCACACCTGGCAGTTCTGACTCTGTGCTCAGGGATCACCTGATACGGGCTCAGGGGACCCTACAAGTTTTTGGGGATTAAGCCCAGGTTAGCCACCTACAAGACAAACACCCTACCTGCTATACTATTATCTCCAGCACTAGGGCTAGAATTTCTGATGACGGATTGTTGGCAGAGAGTTCCATTTGCTTTCTAACTCACAATGAAAAGCCACATGAGTCAGTGTGTAGACAGGAATTATTACTTTTCTCCCCTTGATGGAGGAAAAGGGTACTACATTACAGATTTCAGAAATTTCTGGGAAGAGGATGACTGTAGAAAAAGTCTAGCCCATTGAAATATTTTTTTGTGAGGTGAATCATTGTGTTATTATAAAGTATCATTTGTTTGTGACCTATGTTTTAAAAGTGAATTTTTGTCCCAGAAATAAAAGGTGAAAGATTATTTTGAATTCAGCCTATCTTCTGCACATTTGTATAGGGTAACTGAGTCCAGTCATCCCTCAGATAGGAGGTATGCACTTATGTTTTCACTTTTTTTGGTATGCTTTTATTTCTAATGTTTGTTTTTGTTTTTAAGTAGAGCAGAAAAGTGAGTAGAGGTGATTTTTTTTTTTCTTTTTAAACACATCCTTCTTTTCAGATTCACCTCTAACAGATGGTAGTGGCCAAACTCATCAAGAAACTATCCCCTCTCCACCCAAAAAATAAAATTTCCACCATAGTGTCAGATTTCACCCCTTCTTTACATTTCCCCAAGTACTAAGTGTTTCTTGGGGTCCATGCTGTGCCTTTTGTTCTCAGATGTGGTTTGTGGCAAACATGAATCAATAAACTACTGTTGGGGCCCATAGAAACAGCAGCTTCTGGAAAAGCCATTAGAGAGTCAGTCAGAGGCAGGCCTATTAACTAATGCTGCTTGCTGACCCAGTGCAGTACCCAGTCCCCATCTGACTTGACCCTCATACTGTCCGGGAGACTCCAGGGGTCTGATCCCCTGACCGTCTGGAGGCTGGGTGCGGGTATGTGGCCATCTTGCTTCCTTCTGTCTGGTTGAGTGAGTGTCTGCTGCTGTGCTCTGCCTGTTTGTCTGATTGTAAATTTAACTCCACCCCTTCTTAACGGTAAACCAGTTTGTCGATGGGTGCCTGGGGAAGCACATGACTTCTGGGAATGGGCAAGGGAAAGAATGAAACCAAAACCATCAGGCCAATCTGCAGGGATCTGGAATCCTTCTCTAAGTGAGGAAGGTCACATTTGTTGCTGACTTCCTTTGGGGGATCATGACAGGCTCTTGGCCTCAAAGTTTAAGTCCTTGAATGTTTGTTAATTGAAGGTGCATGATCCTTGCTCCCTCTGATCCTCATTGTCCACCATCTTATATACGTTCACATGTGTGCAAAGGCACACACGCATGTGCATGGGGCACCTGGACTGCTAGTAAGAAGTAGCAGGTCTTGCAGGGTTATACGTGGCCTTTGGGGGTAGGGGTGGGTTTGGATTTGTGTTTTGCTTCATTTAATTCTAGATCCTTAACCTCAGCTGGCAGAGATGTGTCCAGTGTTGAATGCCTTTGATTGCTGGGACACGCATGCCTGCCTCCTCTGATACTGGTGTTTACAAACCCATTTTGTTCTCTCTTGTTTCCTCTCTATTTCAGCCTAGTAACAGAAGGCCAGGCGAGACCGCACCACTGCTCATCACCCTGCTGCGTGACCCCCTGCTCTTAGGTGCTGGGCGGAGGGCAGGGGCGGTCAGGGTAAGGCTGGGGAGGGAGGAGTGGTGAGGGGCCAGAAGGAGGAGGAGAGAGCAGCAGTGTTGTAATGAGCCTTTTACAGACCACAGTAGGAATCTTGTCAAGTACCAACCACTGGGAAAAATTAATTTTCTGGAAAATCAATTGGAGTGTATAAGTAGAAAGAAATAAGGAGACCACAGTATTACTTTTAAGGAATCATGGTTTCATTTCCTCTGGAGCGGTGACTGTATGTTTTAAAGCAAAACCCTATGACCTCAGCTTTGATCTCACAGTCTCATGGGCTGCCAGCTCGGGAATGCAGGCAAGCAAGTTGTCCTGTCTCCCCGGTAGCTCAGAACAGGGAAGGTTTGCTGCCCACCTAGGTTCCCCATGCTCTGAGATCAAAAATATCATCTCCACATTGGAAAGTGATCTATGGGTGTGTTTTCAGGGGTCAGTGAGTCACCCAATCAAGTTTACTGGAGTCAGGTGGGGCTGGAGTGCAGACTGGTCTCACTGCTTTCCAACTAAACACTGATTGACCAATCTACCTGTTCTTGTGAGGGAGCTCTAATGAGCCCCCAGCATCTGCCATAATCCTCTGCTCTTGCCTCTGTCCATGGTGTATGAAAAGACTCCTTTCAGTTAGTCAGCAGATGTGCTAAACAACATCATCCAAAGATTGTCTTTTCCACCCTCGACTGGGATCACTCGACAGCACTGTGATGTATTTTCAATGAGGTGCCTTTCTTAATGGACCAAATGCTGCCTTGTTTTGGCCCTTAAATCAATAAAGTCTATTAAAAATTTGTATCCCCTGTGGTGGTATTTTTGTCTTTGGGGTTCTGAACTAAAATGGCATCATGCTCTGCATCTGGCTTGGAAGTCCTTTTTTGCAGTCACTGGAAGCCAGTAGGAAGCCCAGGAAGTCTATAGATCATCATAAGAGGAACCATCACCCTCTGACCTTGAGCTTACAGCCAAGTTTTTCTTAAACCCAAGGGCAAAGAATCTTGGTCATGTAGTCCTTGGCATTCAGGGGATATGCCATGAATGCCAGCTACTCATTGATTCTGGATCTGTTCCCTCACAGGAACAAAAAGGTCAGTGATGGGATTGGATCAATATTAGAGTGGGTGGATCAATAGTATAGGGAACCTGTCTTGCATGTGGTTGACCTAGGTTTGATCCCCAGAACCCTGTATGGTCCCCTGAACCCTACTAGGATCCCTGAGCACTGGCCCAAATATGGCCCAATCCTCACCACTGTCATCACCACCAAAAATTATTAGGGGGACCAGAGAGATAGCACGGAGGTAGGGCATTTGCCTTGCATGCAGGACAGTGGTTAGAATCCCGGCATCCTGTATGGTCCCCCAAGTCTGCCAGGAGCGATTTCTGATCGTAGAGCCAGGTGTAACTCCTGAGTGCTGCCGGATATGACCTAAAAACCCAACTCTCCCCTCACCCCCAATGATTAGGGATATCACCTGCACCACACATATTTTGGCACTAAATAAAAATTTACAGGAAGGCCTTTGCTTGGTACCTGGCACACAGCAGATACTGGATAAATTCTAATTAGGTCTGATTATACACGGAAAAAAATCTGCCTCCTGCCAGGCGGTACCATTGTGGAGTGGGCAGTGGTTTACAGCCCTCCGAGCTGTATTGCTGACTCCTAGGCCAGAGCTTTGACTGTCATTGCAGCTTCCTGTTTGCACCGCTGTTTTTTTGCAAAGCCATTTTCTTCCTCAGCAAAAATGAGCTTAAATTGTTTGTGCAAACCAAAGCTCTCATTCCCTTCTAAAGGGCTACTGTGCCAGTGAGGTTTCTGAGAAATGACTAGTGTTCCCGAAACCAGAGGAGGAGGCACGAGGCATTCTGATTCCAGAGAGAGCCAGCAGTGTCATTCCCTGCATTGTAACTCTCTCCCAGCCAATCCTCCCACTTCTGTCATTCTAGGCGGCCTCTGGACTAACTCTGTTCTGATGTCTTCCTTGCCCAGCTATTAAAGTGCCCTCCGGAAAACTCCCTCTCATTATCTGCAGCAAACAGAGGGACTTCTCAGACATCTGAGGGTTGGTTCACTTAGTATTCATGAAAAGAGCAAACTGGAAGACTCCCTCCCTAGTAAGCTCAACCTCCCTGGACTTTCTTTCCTTGTCTGAAAGCAGAGATCAGATAAGATACAATGGCTTCACACCTATGATTCACTCAACCTTCCCAAAGCCCTCCAGGCAGGAGGAAGGTTTGCCACCCTCCTGACATGGGAGTCCTGCTACTAAAGGGGTAGGGTGATTTCTGCACTTCCTAGATGATAGATTCTTTTTGGTTTTGTTTTTGTTTTGTTTTGTTTTGTTTTTTTTGGTTTTTGGGTCACACCCGGCAGTGCTCAGGGGTTACTCCTGGCTCCATGCTCAGAAATTGCTCCTGGCAGGCACGCACGGGGGACCATATGGGGCACCGGGATTCGAACTGATGACCTTTTGCATGAAAGGCAAACGCCTTACCTCCATGCTATCTCCCGGGCCCCCTTTTTGTTTTTTGTTTTTTGTTTTTTTTTTAGGGGAAGAACACCCTCTATGCTTAGGGATTACTCCTGAGTCTAGACATAACTCCTGGATCACTGGTGCTTGGCAAAGCATCAAGGAATTAGACCAGGCTCAGCTGTTCACAGGACCTGCAGTATTAGTTCTGTGACTAGGAGTTCTTTTTCCATGGACACTTAACACAGTCAGAGCCGACCATGGAGATGTCTCTGCCTATCTGAGGCTCCAGAGTATGTCTTAGGGTCTCTTAGGTGCATCAAGTATCACAGAGTGAAATGAAAAACCTCCCTATTCTCAGAGCAGGTGCCAGTCTTGGAAGACAGATAAATGAGCCAAGAGATTGTAGCAACAACTCTATTGCACAGATGCAAGTTCCCTCACCTTAGCAGGGTGGTGCTCCCTGTTCTTCAGGTGCTCAGCAGCCAGGATCCCAGTACACAGCAGCTGCTTACTACTTGCTGATGGAGCAGAAGGGAAACAGACACTGTTGAGAGCTATTCTGCTCCTCCTGGCTTTCAGAAACCAAGCTGGGAATCCTTTTGTTTTTATTTGGGGTATCCCCTCGGAACAGGGAGTTACTGCTTTCCAGAGCACAGGGAATTTTGTGCCAGGGACTAAACCTTGCACAAGCTAAGTTAGTGCTCTGCCACTCTAAGCTAACAGTCCAGCTCAGATTATGAATATACGCCCCCACACAGAAATTCAGGGAATTATGCAGGTATACACAGATATCCTTTGGGGAAGGAGGTTGAATTGTTGTTTGGGGGTGACCCAAGAGTGTTTAGGCCAGTGATGGCTAACATTTTTGAGCCCTAGTGCCCAAACTGCCGCACAATGCCCAATCTTCCCAATGGCCAATCCGGCCCTGTTGCCAAGTGAGCTGCAAAGCAGACACCGGCACACTCGCCTCCCGCTTCGCCGCATATTTTAATTGCAGACCTTCCCGAGTGCCAGCTGCAAGGCCTCGTGCCACCGCTGGCATGCATGCCATAGGTTCGCCATCGAGGGCATAGACTTTACTCCTGGCACTCAGGAATCACACCTGGCAGTCTCAGGGGGCCATTTGGGATGTCGAGGGTCAAACCCAGGTCAGCTGCATGCAGGTCAAGTGCCCTCCCTGCTGTACTATTGCTCCAACTCTGATCTTTATTTTTGTGTTGTCACAGTCGGTGAACATCCTTACTAATCTGCACATGGCACCTTCCATAGACAGGATCTCACCTGTCCTCAGTTGTCCTATGGGAGCGAGTCCTACTGTCCTTCCATATGAAGTCTTCACTCACAGTACAGCAGCACCAGGCTAAACCTGGCCCCATACCCAGCCTTTCACTACTGTTCCAGCTACTTTGACACTTTCCTGGAAGAGAGGACAGAGAGGTGTAAAGGAAAGAAGGATTAGGCACAGGTTTGCATTGCCATGAAGGGCAGAGAGGAGAGGGCTGCCTCAAGGCCTTTTGCTGGCTCCTTACCCTTTTGCTTCCTTACTGTGAATCCTAAAAATCCCCATATGTTCTCAGATCCACCCCAGACCACAAAGGGCCTAACTGGAGTGAGTTAATGTGGAAAGAGATGTTCCTCTCGGTTTTGGAGTGGATAGGATAACAGGGAGGGTATGTCTTTACTCCCCACTGCATTATTTATATACTCGGGACAACAGCTCTAAGTGAGTAATGGGACACTGCAGTACACCCAGCAGGATTCCTGCCCGAGGCCCAGTGCCCATCACAAAAGCAATGAGCAGAAGGGAGCAAAAAGACAAGGTGTCCAAAAAGGCAAAGCCCTGGTCCAAATCTCAATACAGGGGGCCAGGTGATGGCGCTGGAGGTAAGGTGCCTGCTCTAACCTAGGACGGACCGCGGTTCGATCCCCCGGTTCCCCATATGGTCCCCAGTGCCTGCCAGGAGCGACTTCTGAGCGAATAGCCAGGAGTAACCCCTGAGCGTTACTGGGTGTGGCCCAAAAAAACAAAAAAAAAAAAAATCCAAATCTCAATACACCTGCACTTGAAGGGAACCCTGGTTCAGAACAGCTGTTGCTCTCGTGTAAATTTGCCCTGAAGAAAACCATTCCATGATTTGGTGTTTTAGGCAAAGACTGGGTACATGTCTCTGAGCTGGGAGACAATTTTGCTTCCTGTTTATACTGTATTCTTCTGGTAAGAAGCACTTTATTTTCTACTGGGTGTTCTCATTTGCCTTGAGGAAACTCCCCTTCTGTTCAGTTGCTAGGCTTTTCCTCTGCCAGGGTTTCTAATAAAATTCCTAGCCTACTTCACCCAATCTCAGTCGTTTTTTTCTGTTTAGTGTTTTTATGCTTGTGTTCCGTAAATGACTTGAATCTATTTTTGAAAAGAAGCAGGGCATAAAGAAAGGACTAATTATGTGCTAGAGAAGCTCCGCATGCAGACAGGAGGGAAGCCTGCTGGAGTTTTGGAGCCCAAAGGCTGGGACTGAGAAGCACCAGAGGCTGAGTGAGGCTACTTTTGTCTGATGAGCTCTAAAGTCGCTGGGAAATCCACATCTGGTTGGGAACCAAAATATTTTTTTAGACAAAACGGAGGGAAATTTCTACTTAGGAAAAAAGTGGAGCTCTCTTGAGAGCAGGACACAGAGACGAACACCGAGTTGGGACTGAGAGGTGTCACATCAGCTTAACTGTTGTGCTATTCTTTCCCTCTCCCCAACTCTACATCATTGCTTCCACTGTGAGCGTAGATGGTGGTTTGCAGGAGGACTGGAGAGGGGGGTGGTTTCACTTAGCTCTGTTATCATTTGTTGTTACATGCTCAGTGATGTGGACGAATCCAAGGGATAACATAAGTGACCCATTGGTTAGATCTTGGTGCTGACAGTTCTGTGACTGGGAAGATACTTTATCTCTGAGACACAGTAAATTCATCTGTAAAACAAGACCCACAGCCCCTGTAGTTGGTAGGAACTGGAAACCCTGATGCCCAATAACGACCTTTCTATCTCTTTTTTCTCCCAGCTCTCACTCTGTAACTCCACCCATTCCCATTCTCCAGGCCCCAAATGTGGCCCAGATAAGAGCTTTTCAGGGACCCCTTTCTTGAGTTGCCCGGTGTACTCCTTGTAGAGTGGGTTCATGCCCTTGTCCCCATGGATCCCAACTCCCCAGTAACTGTCCCCACAAGGCAGCCTACGGTATGGTGCCCCCAAATTCAGAGAATTTGGTAGTTGAAGAGGAAAACAACTCTGGGCTGTCCGGTCCTTGTCCTTTTTTAAATTTTTGCATGATACATGGGTCTGCACTCAAGAATTACACCTGGAAATTACTCAGTGACCATAGGTGTTGCCAGAAATCAAACCTAGGTCAGCCGTGTGCAAGGCAAGAGCAGCCTTACCCACTGTACTATCTTTCCAACCCCTGGTCCCTGCCCTTGCATCACAGCCCTGCTCCAGCAACTGCCTATTTCAGAAGTCAGGGTGGAGCTCCCAAAAGCAAATGAGACAGTCCTGAGTACAAGGAAACTAAGCCTGTGGAGAGAGTTTGGGAATCTTGAGAAACTGCCAGTTAGTCAAGAAGTGAGGAGTGGCTGCCCAAGGCTGGTGGGGAGACTTGACTGGGCTGGAGAGAGTCAGAACTTTACCACAGCAAGGCCACGTGCTCAGCAAATGTTCCCATGCTGGCTGCTTTGCTCTGGGGTTCCACCTCAGTATGTCCTAAGGAAATGACTAAGTGTATACAGGACGGACTAAGATCTGGAAACAACCTAAGTTTCCAACAACAGAGAGATAAGTTATGATTCATTCACGGAGAGAATAGTATGTGATAATGATATGAAATCATTTCAAGACAAGAGAATTTTGTGGTAAACTATTAAGTGAACAAACAAGTTATAAAATAGTAGAGAAAGTCATTTTATTTAGGAAAGGGGAGGGTGATCATTACCTAACAGTACTCAGTGGCTAATCCTGACACAATTCTCAGGAGACCATTCAGTGCCAGGAGTTGAACCCCAAGCTACTTCATACAAAGTGTGTGCTCCAGACCGGGGGAGGAAGGTAGCTCAATAGGACGAGTGAACTTGATTTTCATGTGGAGGTTCAGGTTCGATCCAGGTACCATATGGTTCCTCAAGCATCATTGGGAGTAGCATCAGCTCCAAAAGCATTCTCTGAGCTCCACTAGATATGACCCAAATACCAAAAGGAAAACTGGGGGTAGGGGGCTGAAGACATGCTCCAGCCCTTTGAGTTCTCTCTCTGGCCATTGTGGTCATGTGTGAGGGGTTCTCAGAGCTTACTAACCTGGCTCCGCACTCAGGGATCACTCCTGGCATGGCTCAGAAACCTTATCAAGATGCTGGCAATCAAACCTGGATGGGCTATATACAAGGCAAGAGTCCTACCCACTATACTATCTCTCTGGCCCTTTGCATCTTTTTTGGGGGGGAGGGGGACAGTTGTCAGTGCTCAGAGGTTACTCCTGTCTCTAAACTCACAGGGGACCATATGGGATGCTGAGACTCAAACCCAGGTTGGCCATGTTTAAGATAAATGGTATCACTTTAGCCCCATGTGTTCATATTTTAAACTACATTTTTTTTTGTTTATTTGTTGTTTGGACCACACCCAGCAGCACTCAGGTTACTCCTGAGTCTATGCCCAGAAATTATTCCTAGCTGGCGGTAACCATTTGGGATGCTGAGGATTGAACCTGGAGCAGCCACGTGCAAGGCAAATGTCCTACCTGCTGTGCTCTATCATTCCAGCTTTTTCTTTTTTTTTTTTTTTTTTTTTTTTT
>PVKC010046322.1:0-11258 GCA_004027635.1 Crocidura indochinensis
CACACACACACACAAAATTGAATAACCATGAGATACACATTTAAAAAGTTGTTCATGGTTGAGTTTAAGTCATACAATGTTTCAACACCCATCCCTTCATCAGAGTACATTTCCTGCCACTAATGTCCTCAGTTTTATTACACCCATCCATTCCCAATCCTTTCTCTATGACATTTTTTCTGCATACTCTCTCTAGTCTTTATTTTTCCTTTTAGGCATTGTAGTTTACAATAAACATGTTACTAAATGGTTTTATACATATCACTTTACCTCCTGAGTTTTTGTCTAGAGTGATCATTTCCAATTATCATTTTTTTTTTGTTTTTGGGTCACACCCAGTGACGCTCAGGGGTTACTCCTGGCTATGTGCTCAGAAGTCGCTCCTGGCTTGGGTGACCATATGGGAAACCGGGGGATCGAGCCGAGGTCCGTCCTAGGCAAGCGAAGGCAAGGCTGGCACCTTACCTCCAGTGCCACCGCCTGGCCCCTGCCATTTTCATAGTAGTACCTTTTCTGTCTTGGATGATTTTCCTCCAGCCTATGTTTGTTCTGACTATTCAGATGTGTTTCTTGTAGGCAGCAGAATGTTGGATTCAACTTTTTTTTTTTTTTTTTTTTTTTTTTTTGGTTTTTGGTTCACACCGGCAGAGCTTAGGGATCACTCCTGGCTCTATATCAGAAATCACTCCTGGCAGGCTCAGGACCATATGGGATGCTGGGATTCGAACCACTGTCCTACATGCAAGGCAAAGACCCTACCTCCATGCTATCTCTTTGGCCCTAGATTCAACTTTTTGATCCATTTTGCCACTCTGTGTCCCTTTTCTGTCCTACTTGCACTCCCCTTCCCCTTTGTGGCAAGATTCCTACTGTGAACCTGTCCTCCTCTCACTTCTTTCTTTCTTTTTCTTTTTTGCCCTTGTTTCTATTGCCTTTGAGTATATTACCATATTTCTTTTTTTAAATCCTACAAATGAGTATAATATTCTATGTCTGACCCTCTTCCTCTGATGCATTTCACTTAGCATGATACTCTCCATGTCTATCCAAATATAAACAAATTTAAGGTCATCATTTTTCCTAGCAGCTACATAGTATTCTGCTATGTGGATATAATATAGTTTCTTTATCCACTCATCTATTCTGGTACTTGGATTGTTACTGGATTCTATTTATTGTGAACAGTGGTACAATAAATACAGGAGTGCAGATGCCTAGGGCATATTCCCAAGAGTGCTATTGATGGGTCATATGGAAGTTCAATTTCTAGTTTTTTGAGGAATGTTCATGTTGTTTTCAAAAAAGACTGGGCCAGTCTACATTCCCACAAGCAGTGAATGAGAATCTTTTTCTTCCTGCATCAGAACTAGCACAAGTTGTTTCAATGTGTTGCAGTCTCTGTAGTGTGAGATATCTCATTGTCATTTTGTTTTTGGCTAAGTGGCAGTTGTAGGTGGTGGTTGTAGCTGGCATGGCTTCAGTAGAGTTGGAACCAGTCCTCTTCTCTCCTTCCTTCAGACCCCCTCTCTCTTTCTCTCTCCCTTCCTGTCTTCCTCAATCTCCCCCCTCTTTTTCTCTTTTTTCTGTTTTCTTTTTCTTCTCTCTCTCTCTCTCTCTCTCTCTCTCTCTCTCTCTTAGTTATTGGGCCACACAGGACTGTGCTCAGGGGTTACTCATAACTCTGTGCTCCTGGCATGCTCTGGGAACAATATGGGTTGCTGGGAATAAAAACCAGGTCCTCCAGGATCGGTTGCATGCAGGGCAAAGAAAGACCCTACAGCTGTGCTTTCTCTCTGGCCCCTCTCCTCTCTTTTTTCCATTCTCTTTTTCTCCTCTCTCTGTCTCTCTCCTCTCTTCACTCTCTCAGAAAACAAGAAAAAGAGAGAAAAAAAGAAAAAAAAGAGTGGGAACCCGGCTCACCCTCTCTCCTGCAATTGCCATTTTTAGCTGGACAGTTGGTGTACCATGATTTTTCAAGGCTTGGTATAGATCTCTTTAGAAAATAGAGTGAGTCTGTGGAGCTGAATGCAGACATGGTGACTACATTTGAGGAGCATGGTTTTAACCTATAACAATTTAAAACCTGCAGTCTATATTATGTGATATTAGTATGGCTACTCTATCCTTTTTGAGCGAGTTGTTCACTTGAAAAATTGTATTCCAACCTTTGGCTTTGAGTCTGTTTTTGTTCTGAATATTCAAATGTGTTTCTTGCAGGTAGCAGAATTTTGAATTCATTTGTTTTTATTTATTTATATATTTTTGGTTTTTGGGTCACACCCAGTGGTGCTCAGGGGTGACTCCTGACTCTACACTCAGAAATCGCTCCTGGCAGGCTTGAGGATCATATGGGATGCCGGGATTCAAACCACTGTCCTTCTGCATGCAAGGCAAGTGCCTTACCTCTATGCTATCTATCTGGCCCCTGAATTCAATTATTTAATTCATTTTACCACTCTGTGTCTCTTAATTTTTTAAATTATAACACTGTGATTCACCAAGCTCTTCATAATCCAGTCTTTTCAGGCATTATATGTTCAAACACCAATCTCACTCACACCAGTGTGATCTTTCCTTCATCAGTGACCTCAATTTCCCACTCACTACCCTAGCCTGCTGCCTTGCAGGTACAAACAGATTACTTCATACTGTTTGTTATGACACAAAGGAAATGAAATGATCAAAACTTAGACAAACAAGGGTCAATTTGAAATAATTGACCATGGTCTTACTAAAATTAGTGTCCAAGGATTTACTGGGCTAAGGTTGGGGCTAGTTGAACCTTTTGTGTTGTTTATGTGCAATGAGCTTGATAGATTACTATGTAAGTTTCACATCAAATTTCTTGTGATACTATTGGACTGACACTATGATGAAATTTTAAGGTGTCTCATAGCCACTTGTGGTAGAACAGTTCAGAATCTATAGATCTGAAGCAAATTTGATGATTTGTCAATTTGATAAGGTTAAGTTGTAGGGGTAGGCCATTTCTATCTGAGGGTGTAGGGTGTGGCACTGGGCTGTTGTGGTTTATGAAAAAAGGGGAATCTTTTCTCACCCCTTCTGAGAATGAAACAGAGGGATCAGTCCTGACGTGGAAATACCTTGAAGCCATTATATTCTTTGAGCTTGGTGAAGGAGCTGGGATGTTTATTTGCCTGGAAGATGGTGGGTGTGAATGGAGGCTGCTAGGTTTTCTGGTGATGGTGTGTGTGTGTGTGTGTGTGTGTGTGTGTGTGTGTATGTGTGTGTGTGTAGCTCAGCGCATCCCCATTACAAAAATATCCTAGAGTTTTAAGCTTGTAGTTTGGTCCCACCTGAGAAGACTCAGATGCTCATATTATTTAATTTAGTGGCTGTTCTGGGATGTTTATATAGGAGGGTGTCAGGTGTGGCTCTAGGATGCTGTGATGCATGAAGAAAGGGAAATCTGCCCCCACCTATTCTGAGAATACCACATGCTATCAACCAGGGCCAGACTACCTGGGAAGAGCTTGAAGTCATTATTTTTTTTAGTATAGGAGCTTAGTCATTTTCCTGCTGGGAAGATGAGTAGTGTGTCCACTCTGTGTCTCTTAATTGGTGCATTTAGTCCATTGACAATGAGAGAGATTATTGTCATGGAGTTTTGTGCCATCTTTAGTATAAGTTTATTATCTTTGTAGAACTTGTATTAAAGCAACTCCTTTAATTCTTTTCAGGTTTTTTTTTTTTTGGGTCACCCGGTAGCCCTCAGGGGTTACTCCTAGCTCTATGCTCAGCAATCGCTCCTGGCAGGCTTGGGGGACCATATGGGATGCCAGGGATTCGAACCACCGTCCTTCTTCATGCAAGGCAAATGCCTTACCTCCATGCTATCTCTCCAGCCCTCTTTTTTGGTTTTTGAGCCACACCTGGCTGAGTTCAGGGGTTACTCCTGGCTCTGCACTCAGAAATCTATCCTGGCAGGCTTGGGGGACCATATAGGATGCTAAGAAATGAACCTGGACCTGTCTTGGGTTTGCTTGCAAGGCAAGCACCCTATCTCTGTGCTATAACTCTGGTCCCTTTAGTTCTTTTAAAGTTGTTTTTGAGTCTATAAGGTTTCCAAGCTGTTGTTTATATGTGAAGTTGTATATAGTTCCTTTTTTTTGTTTGTTTTTGGGTCACACCCGGTGGTACTCAGGGGTTACTCCTGGCTATCTGCTCAGAAATAGCTCCTGGCAGGCACGGGGGACCATATGGGACACTGGGATTTGAACCAACCACCTTAGGTCCTGGATCAGCTGCTTGCAAGGCAAGCATCGCTGAGCTATCTCTCCAGGCCTGTGTATAGTTCTTTTAAATCTAAATGAGAATCTGGGTAAAGTACTCTTGGTAAAGTGTTCATTTTATTGTTTTTTCACAATATTCAACCACTGTCTTTAGGCCTGTAGGTAAATACACTGTAACTCTAAGGGGTGCTTCTTTGTATTTGAGTTTCTTCTTTTATTTTGCAGATTTCACTATTTTATCTTTATGATTTTTATCATTCTGATTAGGATGTGTCTTACAGTATTATTTTAAAAGTTACTTTATTTAAGAGCATGTATCACATAGTTGACATACTTGATCATAATACATTTGTTTCTAGATAAGTGGAAGTGAAATAATTTAAAAAAGAAGGGAAAAAGAAGGAAGAGAAGAAAAATAGTATAGCAACAAGCCAATTCATAAAAATTATTATATCTTTAATAATGTTATTAAGTCATTGTCAGGTTTAATAAATTCTTATTACTAGTTGACCATTCTGTACTTATTTCTGAACATAGGTGGCTTCAGATACACATTGGTGTTTAAATTGGTGTGTTCCTACAGGGATAACAGTATTAAACAATAATGGAGTCTAGGAATCCCAAGTACTATGGCTAAATTGGGGGATTTGTGTTTTTTTGCTGCCGGGTCTTCCAGAAGTCTCCCTCAAAAAGCCCCCAACAAGTGCTCTCAAAAGTCCTGGTGATATCAGCCCAAATAGTGGCATACCCAGAGTTTTGGCCAGATTGCTGTCTCTGCAGAGTGTTACAGACAGCTGATCTGTAACGAATATTAATATTTGTGCTACGCGAGTCCTTATACCTCACGGAAGAGAGCTAGACGGAGGGAGATCTGCAAACAGAAATATTAATGTAGAAATGAGAGAACCACACAGTTGTATGTATGGGATCCACGTGAAAAGAAGCGAGGACAAATTTATTAAAAATTAGCTCAGCCTTATAAAGTAAACTCTGGGATGCAAGGTGAGGCAAATCCAGGAAGAAAAGAAGGGGGGTTGAATCCTGAGATTGAAGCTAGAATTAGCATATGAAGTGACAGGTAGAGAAACCAGAGTCGAGGAAGGACAATGGATGCTAGCTGAAATTTTGCATCTTAAAAAGACCGGGTGCAGAAGATGGAAAGGAATTTTCTGTTTTGGGGTTCATCTAGTTTCGATAGAAACAAAAGGAGTGAAACCCAAGTAATAATTAGGAAATAGGAATAACAGGTAGCTAATGGGGGAGTGAGAAATATTGAGTAAGTAGCAATTATCAGGAAGAGAGAAGATGTTTTAGAGTTATGGGTAATAGCTTTCCTACTGAGTTTGGAATTCTAGAAAAACACACTTTGGCGCCAAGATTTGAGCTGGTCAAAGAAACTGATCAATGGGGGTGCATAGTTTGGTACTGTCTTTCTTTGATTGCAGGAGGATTTTTTGAGGCCTTATTTTTCTTAAAGGGACAGAGTGAAAAATGGCACAGCCTCGGAAATTCACAATTCAGACTATCCTTTGACAAAGAGGTCAGCTTAGGTGACAACTCGATGTAGACTTTTCTGATAACTATGAATTTCATATTCAGAAGTTTTTCACTTCTGAATTGGGCTGTGTCAGCAGAGAGTCATGGAGGAGTAGTGAAGAAGAACCATTGGTGAAATAGCATTCCTGGGTGATGGGTGCAACAGGTGTGACTTCAGCAGGATGGGAACTTGACTTTTTCTCTCCTCCAGAAATTGCCAGCCTTCAGCTGCATAATTTACCCATAATTTTTCATAGCTTGGTTTATATCTTTTGAGAACAAGATGGGTCTGTGAAGCTAGGTAGCTAGCTGCAGGCATGGTGACTGTGTCTTGGAGTGTTTTTATTTGAATGTCTTTTAGCTAGTACCCTTTAGCCTCCAGAATTGAGGTTCATGAGCTCTCTAGGTTCTGGGAAATTCTCAGCAATTATGTGTTTGACTGTTGCTTCTTCATAGGGGTTGTCTTGTCTTTATGGCCTTCTGGGGCCCTGATGATTCTTTTTTTCTTTTTTAAATATTTATTTAAGCACCATGATTACAAGCATGTTTGTAGTTGGGTTTCAGTCATAAACAGAATACCCACCTTCAGCAGTCCAACATTCCTACCACCAATGTCCCCTTCCCCCACCCCAGCTTGTATTTGAGATGGGCATTCTACTTCTCTTATTCTTTAACATTGTTATGCTATTTGTTAGTGTAGGCCTGATGATTCTTACGTTACTGTTTGTTTGTTTGTTTGGCCACACCCAGCAGCGCTCAGGGGTTACTCCTGGCTTTGCCCTTAGAAATAGCACCTGGCAGACTTGGGGGACCATATGGGTGCTGGAAATAAAACCCAGGTCTGTCCTGGGTTGGCATCATAAAAGGCAAATGCTCTATTGCTCTGGCCCCCTCTTATGTAATTCTTATGTTATTCCTTATAATGCCAAAGTTCTCTTGTCAACTGTTTGTTTATTTTGAAGTTTAATTGTTTCATCTCCTGCTCTTATCTGTGGGTGTTCTGCAACTCATTACAAGCTCACTGATTCTGTCCTCAGCAGTTGTTACTCTGCTAATGAGTCCTTCCAGTTTCACCTATCAAGTTTTTCAGTTCTGTCATTTTTGTTTGTGTTTTCTCACTCCTGCTTTCATATTCTACTAGTGTTTTATTGTTTTATTGGCTGTCTGTTCCATTGTTTCTTTAAGTTCCTTGAACATCTTCAACATGTCCTCTCTAAAGTCTTTATTTGAGAGGCTTATAACTGACTGATACTGGTTGTGACTTCAGAGCTACCATTTTCACTCACTAAGTGTGGTGGGGTTCTGCATTGTTTCCCATTGTGATATTTGCCATCCGAAATAGTTCTTGTCTGTTGTTGTATGGCTGAATGACTAGAGTTAGTATGTCTTTGTATGAGGAACTATGTGGCAATGCAGAAAAATGTATGGGCCTGTTCTTCTTGGGCCTCCTGACCTGGGGGCACAATGGTACTTCTGAGTGCCTCAGTTTCCAAGATGTCACAGGTGTTTGGGGATTGGTCTCTGCAGAGACTAGCTGGGGTGGCTACATGCTTCCCCTTTGTCCTGATGCTTCTCAGGTCTCCAGATCTGGGAGTGAAATGGCATTCCCAAATGCCTCAGTTTCTGTGATGCTTCTGTTCAATTTTAGTTTATTAAAGTGTTCTAATGTCTTTGTTCAGAGAGGTCTGCTGGAAAAAGTCTTTAACAAGTACTGTGGAGTACACGGTTTTTGTAGTCTATGGAAAACGTTACAAGATTAAGGTTTTCAGTTGTGACCAAGTTGACTAAACAAATAAAATTTTTTTGTTTTTGTTTTTGGGTCACATCTGGCAGCACTCAGGGGTCACTTCTGGCTCCAGGCTCAGCAATTGCTCCTGGCAGGCTCGGGGGACCATATAGGATGCCGGGATTTGAACCGATGACCTTTTGCATGAAAGGCAAACGCCTTACCTCCATGCTATCTCCCAGGCCCCATCAAATAAAATTTCTAAATAAAATTATTATTACTCTGAGAGGGATCAAAACATTTTATTGGGAGTCTACCAGGGAGTATTGAAAGCCAACATCCTTGGCCATCTAAGATCTCTGTAGCAATATAATAGCAGAAAGGAAGTTTTATTTTTTGTTTTGTTTTTGGTCCACACCCAGTGACGCTTAGGGGTTACTTCTGCCTATGCCCTCAGAAATCGCTCCTGGCTTGGGGGAACATATGGGATGCCGGAGATCAAACCACAGTTCGTCTTAGGTCAGCACTTGCAAGGCAAAAGCTCTACCACTTGCACCACCGATTTGACCCAAGAAAGTTCTATTTTTTAAGCTATGCTTACTTTGTATATTTTAACAATGTGTTTTCTAACCCGTGACCCTCAGAAAAGGAGTAGATGGCATCTTACTGTGAGTAAAGTGAAACATTTGCTTTTTTATCTTCTTGACACCTTTAATATGGTTTAAAAATACCTACATGTTGATAATGTTAGTTTGTATGAATCCAGAAAGGAAGTTTTTCTCTACTACATAGATGGCAGTATTCTAGTTCATGAAGGGACCTGAAAAGCTGCATATGCTGCTGTAAGTCTGACCAGCATAGGAGAGCTAAAGAAAGCTTTGCTGGGGGAACTTTAGCCAAAAAGTAGAATTAGCTTTTCTTATTCAAGTTTGTCAATTGGCAGAAGGATTTAGAGTAAAAGTAGATATTAATGGTAAATATCCTTTACATGCCCATGCTGCAAGAAAGGAAAGGACATCTAATAGCTAAAAATAGTCCAAAATGCACAGAGAAGAAAAACATTATTTTTTGCTTTTTGGGTCACACCTGGAATCTCTTAGAGGTTACTTTTGACTCTGCACTCAGGAATCACTCCTGGAAGGCTTGGGGGAACCCAGGTCTGCCACATGCAAGAAAATACTCTACCCACGGTGTTGTTACTCTGGCCCCACAGAGAAGACATTTTAACCGCTATTGAAAGTGGTGCAGGGCCTAAAGAAAGAGCAGTTCTGCATTTCAGAGGTCATCAAAAGAAGATACTGAGATAAAGGTGTCGGTGGTGAGTGATGAATGTTTTGGAGAACATAAGTGAGAGTTGTGGACCTGAATATGTTGAAAGACAGAAGGAAATGAACCACACAAAAATGAGTGGATTTAGTCATATTTTTGAGCACCTACTGTTTGCTGACACCATTTGAAAGCCAAGGATTCAGAAGTGAGCTAAGAGATGAAATATCTGTCCTCATGAATCAGATTCCCTATCAGGAGACTAACAAAACAAGAGTAAGTGAAATGCATGATCTGGTGGGAAGTAGACAGGGAGGGATTTTAGGGGGGTGTTAGTGGGGGCAAACTCAGTGTAGCAATTTTAATTTGGGACAATGGGGAAGGTGGTTTTGAGCTCTATGGTATGGTCAGGGATAGATAGGCAGGGGACCCTTGGCAAAGATTTGCAGGAAGTAATAAAGCCAATACATCAAAAGGGAAAAAAAAAAGGACTCTTTCTCCAGTCCTTTTGCTAGCTGCAAAGCAAGAGGGGAATCTTTGGAGATGCAGGAGCTGAGGTCAGCTAAGAGAGTAAATGGTATCGGCACCAGCTGGAAGACCATCCAAAGTATAACATCATGTTCACTTGTAAGGGACACTTATCATCCTAGGAAGCTCAAGTCCTAAAAGCTTGAAAAAAAAAAAACCCAACAAAACAAACCCCATGAAATAAATTGCAAAAGCAGGCAGTGAGCACTCAAACATTCCTTTTTGGCAATGCTAGCATTTCTACTCCATGGTTGCTTTTTCACTATCTCTTTATATATTTCCTCACTAAAACAATTTCACTTAGCTTTCTCCAAAATTTATTTTTTGTGACATAAAGACAAGAATCTGAACATTGGTAGAGATTGAGACTGACTTCTTTTTATCAATTCTGATCTCCTAGAATACTCCTGTCCCTGCCCTGCCATTTATCTGGGAGGCACATGCCAGGAAGAGGGAAAAGTAAATATAAAGGCCCTGTGGCAGAAATGTTTGACATATGAAGAATATATAAGGGGGTAACTAGGTTAAGCCTCTTGCACCCTATATTTTACTTTGCTTATCATAATTACAATCACATAATTGTCTAATTGCATTTCAATGTCTGTTTCTTCACCAAACTCTATTAAGCTTTCTGTATGTAAGCTTAGGGTTTTGGTCTTTGTAAAGTCCCTAAGTCTAGGATAGAGTAGGTACTGGATTATATTTTTACCAGTGAATAAATACATGTGAATAAATGGCATTTGCTTCAAAAACATCACTTGCCTAAGCTAAAAAGAAGACTTTTGAAAGTGTGTGTGAGAGAGAGAAGAAGAAAAACTCACTTCTCCCTCAGGGAGAAAGAGAGAGAGAAGCAAGAAAGAGAGAGAGCAAGAAAGAGAGAGAGAATGAAAGAATCTATGGTGAGGGGACTGAAGAAAGCCCTAACCCTCAGGAAGTTAGCAATGGAGTTAGTATGCTTTTACTGTGAGGAGGGTCCATTTGTGAATCGTTTTGCACAGGAACAAATCACTCCAATGGCAAAGGCTCCAAGTCTCAAATCATTTAAGTACTTTCCCCATGATGCTCTTTATTTTTCTGAGGTGGGAGGCACTCATTGGTCACACCTGGCAGTGCTTTGGGGGATCATATATAGTTTCAGGAATGGAAGCCAGGGCTGCTTCCTGCATGCAAAGCTTGCGCTTCAGACCTTCAAGACATCTCTTTGACCTCACCATTTTCCAAAAAGGGAAATATCTTTTATTGAAGCATTGAAGAACCTGGGGTTGGGGACAAGAAATTAGTATGGTGGGTTGGGCACCTTGCACATGGCCAACTCAGGTTCAATTCCAGGTCCCCAAGCTCCATCCCTGAGTGCAGAGCCAGGAGTAAGCCCTCAGCATAGCTGGTTTGGTTCCCCCCAAAAAACAAAGAGTGAATTTTTTCCATTGCTTTGTTGTGGGTGGGAAGTTGCCCTTGCTGAAATGCCAAAAACAAAAACAAAAACCAACAAAAACCTGTCACATACTTGTTGAGACATCTCTCTTGGGATGTGGCCAGTCTTGGAGATCAAACTCAAGGTCTCTTGGATATTAGGCTTGTGCACTACTAGTGATCCATATCCCTAGGTCAAGAATCTTCTCCTAAAGCAAACAATCACCAAGGCTTAGTGTGGTCAGGGCCCGAGCTGGACAGAGGAAGATGTGACAAACACTGTGGGTGACCACAGGGCTGGTGAACTACCTTGGGGGCAGGGTTGTCTTTCGAGGTGTAGTTCTGCCCTTCGCCTGATAGTTCAGTATGGGTCACTTTTTGTCAATTTCTTCGACCCTAGAGTGATGGACCAAACACTAAGAGCTATTATCTGGGACAATTCCTTAGTTACTCAAGACTACAGTCTCAACCCCACACCCAGGTAATCTCAGAATCCTGAATGCCATTGAGGACAGCACCAGGCTCTGAAGCTCTCTAGT